>JARJHM010000410.1:0-289756 GCA_033356055.1 Carex pumila | reverse complement strand
TGCCAAGGTATTGGTCTGAACACTGGCTCCCTGGATAAGACCAACCAACACCTTTAGAACCTCGGATCAACACCTGACAGACACTCTAAAACCCCTTTCCCTTTGTCACCCTCGCCTGGACATCTTCTCTCAAAGGATCCAAGTACTTCGATCGCATAGATCACCTTGACTTCTTCCCTTTCTCGATCCGATCACTCGTATCTCTCATAAAGACCCGATCTTGCTCTCAAGACGGATCTACACCATCTCCCCCTTTCTTCTTCTCTTTCTTGACCCGATCTTGATTTATCTCATCAAGATTCGAGCCCAAACTCAATCTAAACCCGCTTCTCGGGTATCGCGGGATTTAGACCTCCCACGCCGACCAAAGCAAGCAAGAAACCGAACTCCCTTACCTCTGGTTCGGCTTAGAAGAAGAAGAACCGACTTGCTGTAACTGGGGCTGCTGTAACTGGAGTTACAAGGTGGTTGTTGGT
This sequence comes from Carex pumila, assembly GCA_033356055.1. Taxonomy (NCBI): domain Eukaryota; kingdom Viridiplantae; phylum Streptophyta; class Magnoliopsida; order Poales; family Cyperaceae; genus Carex; species Carex pumila. The sequence goes on along the minus strand of JARJHM010000410.1, from coordinate 289,280 downwards.
CTTTGGGCGGAGCTACAGTGCTCGGCCAAGAGAGGGAGGAGGGAAAGGAGATCCGTCCGGCGACCTAGGTGGCGGAACCGAGCAGATCGGCCTAGGTTGAGGTAGAGCCGATCTGATTAGATCTAGGTCAGATCGGACCAGAGCATGGGAGCTCTTGTGCGGACCAGTGCTGACCTAGGCGGAGGTAGGCGGACCAGGCGAAGCTCCGACAACGTTTAGGCGTCCCTGGCGGAGGTGAAGGAGGAGGTATGTGCTACAGTACCGCGGGTTTGCTACAGCAGCCGAAAAATCAGAAAGTGCTATGATACCAAAAAGAATTGTGGTTCCAAAAAAACTGAAATTGATTCCATTGATCCCTCAGTTTATATAGGCATTACAATTTGCATTTGCAACCCTATAACTTCTATAATTCATTTCTTACCAATATAACTCTATAACTTCTATAATGCGATAAACATATATAAATCTCAACAGTAGCTGCTTTGGTTTAATTTTGTTTGAACTACTATGTATCATTTTGAAATTATTAATGCAAGCGTACGGGTTTTACCTCAAAAAAAAAATGCATTTGGAGAGGAAAATAAAATCGAATTTTGAAGAAACTGCGTAAAATCAGTTAAGTAAGGAGGAGAAGTCAAAAGAAACCTAATCAAATCTCCGTCATGCCGATTTTGCTCCGCCAGGAACGAACACGAGGGTGGAACAAAAGCTTCCCCTCCGCTTCGTCAATTCCGCTCCCGTCGCCCCATAAAACGAGAATTCTTCTCCCGTTTGAGGGAGAAATCTTCCGTAATGAGTAATGTGTGGGCAGAGCGTTATGTATTTTATAGGAGAAAGAGGCTGTTTCAGGAAGGTGGTGTTTCTCCAAGTTTGTCTATTTTTTCAAGTTTCATTTATAACGTACATGTTTCGTTAGAAATTTTAATACAAAATTATATTAAATACTATAAAAGGAAACTGTTGAATATTAAAGGAGAAGGAGACTGAATGAGGGAATAATTTAATTTATTATTTTTATTTATAGTGACACTATTATTTGAAAGCTAAATGCAGAACACAAAGAAAGTTTTTATATCTTTTATCAAATTTAGTAGCAACCACCTACACAATATTTTTTTTTCATATTAGATTAAAAAGTAATTTGCAAATTAAATCTCTAATTAAAAAATACTATATTTTAAATATTATATTTTACTTTTTTATATTATAATACACTCAGAATATCAATAAAAATATTTATGTTAGTAGATATCAACAAAATCTATTATGTGATGTTATATTGACATGATCTAATCATAAATAAAATTATTATTTTTAGAATAGTCAATTTTTATTATTATTTACAATAAATTTATTCAACTTATTTTTTAAAATTACTTGTTATTTTTTTGTTTAATTCATTCAATTTACGAAATACTGACTTGATTTATTTAATTCAACTCTATTCAACTTTCTAAATAACAATGTCATCATAAAAAAAATCCAAGTCATTTTTTCATAATATTTAATTTTACATATATGATACAAATTTTTATTAAATTTTCATCTATCAAATTTCTATTACATTTTAATCATAATTAAAAAAAGCAATAAAAGGATAAATTGAATTTGGTAACTTTTTTTTTTTTTACAATATCATGTTTAATACAAGTTTTTATTAAATTTCTATCATAATTAGAAGAGAGAAAATAGTCTATGCATTTAAATAATCTAAGTATTGCTCAAAATAGCACACAGATGGAATTTATTAGAACGACCACGATTATATTTTTGTTTCTTTCTGGAAATGTGATATTAAGACCGGTCCATATGTTATTAGAATCATTTTCCTAATTAATTCAATAAATATTTACTCTTAACTACCTATAGCAAACATAATAAATTTCCAATTTTCTCCTGTTGAGTTGTGAGAAATTGCTTTTACTGCCAACTTATCGATAGTTATTTCTTTTTCCCATATTGATTTCTTTCTGTTTTTTGAAAGAGGCAGAGGCTGCCTTGCATTAAAAAAACAGGATTACATCACAGGTTTCTGAAACCATCAACAACCAAACGAGTAAAAGATTAGGAGCCCCACAACAGAACTACCCTAAATGAGTACTTTTATTAACTTTCCCATATTGATTTCAAAAGTGTGCACAAATTTTCAGTCGTATCTTACAATCTAGAAACCGTTCCGTCTCTACCGCATCAGATTCAGACCAAATGGGTTGGATTCGTTGCGGTTTCATCCGGCCTTCGAACCTACGCCAGTCTATAATCAGTCCTGGGTCTATTGCAAATTAATCAACAGGAAATAGCTGGCCTGATTCATGTCTATTTTTTATTGAGTAAAGATTTTAGTCCCTGCTGATTAGTCCTCTACTAGTTCTCTTAACAAATTATTGTTATTAATATGCAAAGTCAATTGTGTTTGACTCCTCTCTCTTTTCCAATCAACAAAAAAGCAAAATCATATTCACGCTCTTCACGGCCTCCGCCTCTTTTCTTTCTCGGCGTGGTGCACTGTCGAGATCCGGCGAGGAGAGCGTGGTGCATCGTCGAGATCCAACGAGGAGAGCGTGGTGCACCGTCAAGATTCGGCGGGGAGAGTGTGGTGCACCATTGGTGGGGGTCCATGCTAGCCCAGCAAAGGTTGTCACAGTGGAACATATGAATACTTTATTAGTTAGATATGAATACTTCATTTGTTAGATATGCATACTTTATTTTAGATATGAATACTTCTTGAAAGATGTGAGGTGAGGTGAGAGAGATAAATCTGACTTTTGAATTTTTAATTGTATAAATTATTTCGAACATGTATAAATATTTCATTTGTTAGATATGAATACTTCGTTTGTTAGATATGTATTCATGTTATTAGATATGAATATTTTTTAGAAGAGGTGTTCAAGGAGAAGGGTATGAATTTGAATTGTATAAATTATTTCAAGTATGTATGAATACTTTATTATTTAGATATGAATATTTCTTAGAAGAGGTGTTCAAGAAGAAGGGTCTGACTTTGAAATTTGAATTGTATAAATTATTTCAAATATGTATGAATACTTCGTAATCATCAGTATGAATATTTCATTTGTTTAGATATGAATACTTCTTTTGTTAGATATGAATAATATATAGATTCGTTGTAGTGGTTCCCAATCTTGACAAATGTCGTTTTCAGACAGTTGCGGTCCCCAATCCAGGCTATCACAAGACATCAGCGGACCCCCTGGTCATTACTGATCCCCTCCAACTTGTGTTTACATATGACGAATGGTTTTAATAATAAGTATGAATACTATACATTTGTAGGTATGAATATTATACGCTTTGACTATTGACTCAGAGTATAAATACCTCCATATCAGATGTTAAAGTCAGTTAGTGGTTCCCTGCCGAAAGTTGTTTGTCTTTTAATCGAGGAACGTTTAGGGGATTGATATGGGGACACTGTTAGTCATTCCCGCTTTTATTAATTGAAAATAAAAATATAGGGATAAAAATGGTGTTTCGATTGGAAATCAAAATATAGATGAAATGGGACAGTTTATTCCGTCTCACAGAGTACAATAATTCTCATCCGAATTAATTACGACTAGTCCAACCGTAACTCCGTTAAGCAAAAAAAAAAAAAAACACGGGCCGAGATAACGATCTTGTCCCAGCTCCTTTATATTTGTTGTAAACTGGACGTTTCCAGCTAAGTTTCTTTTTTGTTATTTTGAAAATGATAATGAAGAATCTAACATCTCTGACTGGAAGATGAGATCAAGCCGATCCGTTTGGATGTATTCTAGAATAGCTAGAATAGCTACTATTTGAGAATAGTAGATGAAAATAGTGATTTTTGAAAGAGTATGACAGTATGAAAATAGTGTTTATGTGGTGCTATTCGGAATAGAAAAAATGTTGTTTGGATTGAACATTTAAAATAGTGATGGAGAGATTGAATATTTGAGAGAGCACCAATTATTATTCCATCTTTTTCTAGAAATAACGAAGAAGCGCTATTCTCACTATTCTCGGTACATTCAAACATAGCCATAATTTATATTTTATATTGTAGTTTTATTAACACTAGTAAAGCTTAACCTCAACGACATTGTTGAGAATCGAATTTATTGAATTGTAATTGATATGAAAGAGTGGGAGTTGATATCCTATCCAACTAGCTCTTGAGTAAGAGTTGATCTCTTGAGAAACAAAAAGAGACTTCAGCAGTTCAGTCTCCCAAAACCCAAAATGATATATAATTTGTTACTAGATTTTTAATTTGATATACCACTGTATAAATAAAAATTCATAAGTTCAGCTCCCTCCCCTTTTTTAAAATCTTTCTCCATATATTATGAAGATATGACCATTTGACTTTTGGCCTCCGATATATACATCTTTGTGAAGTTTAGTATATGATACGAACTTTATTTATATAAAAAAAAGCATATATTAAAGATAAATTATGTTAAAAAAATATACTTATGAGAAAAGAAATATTTTCCTTCTATTATTGGTCTAAACTATCAAAGTCCAATAGAGAATTAATGAGTTGGTTCGGATCGATACTATTTTATTAAGTTTAATAAACTTCTTTTTTCGCATCTGAGACAGGATAGAAACGGGACCGATTATTCCAATCGGATTTTTCGTTTTTCTTTATTACAACCGGGTTTTTCTTTTTTATGCATCTGAGACGATTTGAATAAGCGATGATTAACTCAAACGGGAATTTTTGTACCATCCGTAAAACGCGAGATAAACGTTCCCATTTTACCTATATTTTAATTTTCAATCGAAACACCACTTTTCCCGATATTTTTTTTCGATTTATAAAAAAATCAACTGATTCATGTCTGATTTCCTATTTGGAATTTCTCTTTTTTTTAGAATAGTGGGTCATCCTACCAATTTTCATTAAATAGAGAACCGTTACATTATATCAGATTTGGTACCACCACTGGTACCAGCTTATAATCAAAAGGAAATAAGATAAGCAATATCTAGTATAACCTACACATCAAAAAAAAAACATTTCAAGCAATTAAACATTCAAAACAAACTATGACCTGCTGCCAACAAAATATAACAAGCAAACTAGAAACCTGACTCGTATTACATTTTAACAGAACTTCAGAATTTGCAACAAGTCTTTTGTCAACATCTAAAACTTGTCAACACAATCTTCAATCTACATCATCTTCAACAGAACTAATTCTTGTATCAAGTACTGCTCTGTTAAAATCTAAACCCAATTTGATCGGATGCTCAACGGACGCCATTTCTACCAAAAATGGTAGAAAAATACTAGGCAAAAAATAGCGAGCAAGAGATCAAGTTCATTTATAACAATAGAAATTCATTACGAAATGTACCCACAAGAAATTAAACAGCACACAACACTAGTTTATCTCACACCACCTTTCGAACACACCACACTTGGAACGGACCATAAACACAACGCATCAATTATTACACACCACCATCCCCATGCATAAACAACATTAAGACAACACAAAAAGAAAAGGAAAAAGAAAATAAAGGACACCAGAATCCTTTGTGCTTGCATGCATCTCAGATTGTCGCTCAAGTCCTGCCTGCGACCTGTTGCGCCTTGCTCTGGATTGCCTCACCAGCATCCTTTGTCTTCTGCCCTGCCTGTGCTGCCGCCTCAGCCATGCGCCTCTTTGCCTGCTCCATATAATCCGGTGTTCTCTGGAACAGCCCCCGCACGATATTTGCCAGACACGTCAGCGATGAAAACCCACCCAATCCCAGTGCACCAGAGGTCAGGAACCCGGTGACTGCCAAACCCATCAGCAGAGCAGCTGGTACCAACACGGGACTGAATAGGAGAAACACCGGTGTGGCTAATACAAGGCCGATGACGGAGGCCGTCAAAGCAAGACCTGCGAGAGTTAGCAGAAAGCCACCTAGCGGGAAGAGAGTGGCGACAGTGAGGGCTTGGGATGCCGAAGGGCCCTTGTCAGGCAGGAGGTTTTTCATGCCTTCAACTGGACGGATGCCACCGGTCATGCGGTGCTCCCCCCTGTCGGCCATTGATTCGTATTGATCGAGTTTGAGGAAGTAAATCTGTATTTCTGGTTTGAAAGAAGAATGGATGTGGAGGTCTAAATGAGAGCTCTGAGTGAGTGTAATTGGAGAGATAGAGAAGGTGGAGGAGGTGTTTATAAAGGGCGGTGAAGATGACACGTATATAGATTAGTTGACACGTGGTAACTTTGAGTGTGTCCAGGGTTTACGGATACGCACAGTACGTGGTTTATGAGTTATGACCTGTTGAGATTGAGGAGTTAAATGCTCTCCAGTGGTGTCAAAACTGGGCGTATTTGTTTCGATATGTTCAAGATGTCAGATTGTCAGTCCAAGACACGATAATATATTATTATATTATGTTTATCTTTTGCGAAAATGAAAATGCTCAAGCAAAATAAAATAGTATTGTATTAGACTAAGTCTGGAATATGAAGGGTGAAGTATGAGAGAACAGTTCTGCAAGGAATGGGGATGATAGCTATAGAGGTGTAAAACGGATGGACGTCTGATGAATGGATCGGACGGTCTGCATGCGCTATACGCTTTAAACGTTGTCAAATGTGATTGGTCATGCTGACTAGTTAACTACAGCTATGCTTTATTCTTTTTAATTAACCTGATGCATATAAACCGTGTTAAAGTTGCTTGAGAATTATCAGTTAATTATCACTTCTAGTTAATGCAGTATTCCAGTACTAAACACTAGTTAATTCAGTTCTTTTGTCTATACCTCTATACACTCTATCTATTTATAGGGTACCGGTTACAATACTTAATAAGATAAATAAGATTCGGAGACAGTTTCTTTGGCAAGATAGTGATCCCACCAGGAAAATATGTCCTCATGAAATGGTCCATTGTATGTCTGGCTAAACAATTTGGGGGCATGAGTGTTCTTCATCTTAGAGACATGAACATTGCTCTCTTGTTGAAATGGTGGTGGAAGTTGAAGAATCATAAATATCACATTACTTGGAAAACCCTCATACTGATGAAGTACTGTACAGGATCTGTAGTTTTCAAATCATCTTTCTGGTTAGCAATTACTAAAGTCAGTACTTTACATCACACCAGTGTGAGTTATGAACCAGCGTCCCACTCTGATGTTAGATTCTGGAAGGATATTTGGTACCAAAATTGTACTCTAGCTTCCAGGTTTTCCCATCTTTACCAACTCTGCTCTAATCAGAATGTCCTGGTACCTGAGGTTATACTTTCACAAGGTAACATCATTCAGTTCAGAAGAACCCTTCTAGGAGTTAATCAAACAGAATGGTCTGAATTACTTGAAATCATTAGCTTTGTATCCTTCTCTACTGAATTTGACAAACTCACATGGAGATGGGATCAATCAGGGAAGTGTACTACTAAATCCACTTATCTTTTCATCAACAACAGGGGGGGTACTAGCTCTACACCCTCTCATCTTGTGGACCATACCAGTCCCTCATAAAATTAGGATTTTTTGGTTAGTTATGCACCAAAAGATATTAACTAAAGACACACTAGTGAAAAAAGAATGGGTAGGAAACCAACAGTGCCAATATTGCCTTGAACCAGAAACTAAGGATCATTTATTCCTTCAATGCTAGTTAGCTCAGCAAGTCTGATTCTGGCTTGGCAAAAGTCAACAGTACATGCCTGATTGGAGGGATTGGGATGATATATTTCAATTCTCATTCACCTAATCCAAATTTGACCAAGCTGGATTTTTTCTAGTGTTTAGTGTTATGTGTTAGATTTTATGGAAACATAGGAATGATTGTTGTTTTCATGATAGTTATTGTAAAACTGCTAGATCTCTTATTTTACTAATTAAAAATATTATTTTATACTGGGTAGGGGGAGCTAAAAAGAAGGCTAAGAAGGCAGCTGAAGATTGGATGCCCATCATTGAAGATGTCATCCCTTGGCATGCATTCCCCCTGGAATGGAGCTAGTGGTGTACCAGGAGCCTCCCAGTGTTCCTACATATGCTATATGAAACCTTATGTGTCTCATTTACTTTTTGTTATTAGAAGTAACTCCAGCTCATTGTGTTGTGGCTTAGTACTTTCAAACTTAGACTATTTCTGGAGTTTAGCAAATTCTGTATGTTGGCTTATCTGTTGCCAGTTGGATTGCTCCTCTTTTTGCTTTTTGTTGACAGTAGCAATCAAGCTTAAGTCCTACTGCGCTGCAAAGACAATACCTTGATTGTAATTAACATTTCCTTAAGTTGCTCTTTTGCAAATCGAATTGAGGCTTATTTATCACTTCTTCATCCTAACAATTTTGTGAATGTGATCGTTGTCTTCTAATTGCCTCAACTCAATCAATGCCTTCACGTTCTCTAAAATATTACTTTATTCAGTGAAATGATGTGTGAGTGACGTCACTGTTTGGGTTTTGACGGTTCAAACCCATTGATTTAGCTTAACAACGAAAGTGTGTAAAACAAAAAAAATTTACGATTAAGTTAAGCTAAGAATTAAACGAGGTATGTCAGGAAACTTTCTAAGGCGGTCCACCTTCAGTATTCCTTCCGCATCAAAACCTCATTTAATTCATTTACAGATCTACTCCATAATTGATTTTCTAAAGCATTAAATCTATTTACCAATTTAAATAGATTAATATAACATGTTTATACCTTGTTTCCAAATCTTAGTTGGAATGCAGATTAAGCAAGAAGAGCTACACCAAGGAAGGAATCGACTCGGAGTATCACACGTGTGATACCTCTATCGGTTATCCACCAGGACTAACCGGAGAGCGGCTTATTTCTTCTGCCAGAAATACTATAAACCGCGGAATTCTGTAGAAATACTATTCACCGAAATAGGGACAGACTAAATATATTTAAGACTCCAAGTTATTCCGTTTCACTTAAAAGCAAAACAAGAAATACCGCAAAGTTTGCAAAAAATATATTTTTCTGAATCTCGTAATAATCGAAACCGGGGAAGAGAGAAATTTTGGTTAATGAATTAATCAGATTAACATGTGAATTAGTAAGTTTTCTCTCTACCCTCACCCCTCTATTTATAGTGTTTTGAGGAGGTTCGCAAAAGACCGAAATACCCCTCAAAACAAATCTATTTACCAAAACCCTTGACACCTCATCCTTTAATATGTGAAAAGACCAAAATACCCCTTCCACACTCTTCACCATGCTTCTACACCTTAAGGTGTCATGCAAGGTGGCATAGGTGTGAAATGACCATTTTGCCCTTGGCCCATTAAGGCATGAATAGTAAAAGGCTTTGATTTTGGGCTTTGACTTTGGGCTTTTAATTTTAATTAAGGCTTTGATTATTTTTGGGCTTTTAAACCCATAATTCAAATCCATAAAATTAAAATCCAAATCAAATATATATAATTGTCATATACAATTATATTTCTTTTCGGTTGTTGTTTGGTAACTTTTATACAACGTAACGTGTACGTTTATAAATTAACTGTTGTTTCTGCTTGTCATTCTAAATGACATTTATAATTTAATTATATCACGTATAATTAATTATAACCATCTTAATATTAATTATAATCAATTTATAATTAATAAGTAAGATTCTCCGAGTAGCTCCTATATGGTGTGTGACCCAATAGGATCTGTGTTATGTTGGTAAACAGAGTTAAAACTGTTTTAACTTCTATAATCATGAGTGGTATCTGGCAACACATCATGACTATCCAATTACACAGATGATGCTGTGCTGTACAATATCACGATTCAGTAAACTATTTACTTGTGTCTATTCTTCTGTCTCATAGCTATCAGATCAGTTTCAAGGTAGATGTGTGTCATCCTTGCTAACTGAATCTTTTCTTGATCTTGAGTAGATTATCAAATATAATTACTCTTGTAATTATACCGCATGTAGATAATCTAACTCTACCAAGGGGCCCAGTGATGCTATTGCTCGTAAAAATACGAGGGACAAATAGTACTTTTGGTAGACTATCACTTCCTCAGCTAAGCTATACATATGGGAATGCTACCGTTATGACTGCTTTTTACGGACAGTGATAGATAACAATCACACATACATATTTCTCAGTGGGAACGATAAATACCTCATACTGTAGAACGTGACACTGAATGAAAACATAAATGACACGAACACAATTCTATTTAATGCCTCATTCGAGGTCTGTCAAATACCATGTTCCTAGAACATATATCTATGTGATTAAAATGACATCTCGTGTCAAGTGGTTTGTAAAACTTAACCATCTTTTAATCCACATACTAACCTTATACCGGTAATTAGTGTTCCTGCTAATTACCTTGGTCAGTGACATTTTAAGAGTATATATCATCTATATTATGTTGTTTCACAATTTCAGTCATGAACTCGAAATGATCCATAAATGCAATAATACTCAAGGCAACAAAATGATATATAAATAAACATTCAATTCATGAACAAAGTTTTATGATAATTTATAGTATTATTAACTTCTAGATTATTACAAACTAACAGTCACATTCCCACTAACCGGGGAAATAAATCTGTTGCGATTCTTTGGAATCGCAGGGACCCTACAATTCCACATTCACTCTTTTATTTATTTTGAGATTTGTGCTGAGAAAATAACTACTCTTGAGATTCATACCTTCCAAAAAATAGATGGTGAGATTTAAAATTGTAAGGACCCTGCAATTTCAAAGAATCACAGCATATTTATTTTCGCTAATCGGGGATTCTATTCTCCCAGGTATTGTAGAGGATTACCCTCACTTTGAGATTAAGTCTTAGCTGATTTAGAATTCAAGCATCGGGAACCGTATTAATGGACTTTGAGATTCGTGCCAGGTTACAAAGAATGGTATAGATCTATTAATTGTAAAAGATTTCCTTATTAAGTAATTGAGAACATGTGAATTTGCTAAGGGAGATTCGTATCCTCTCAGGCATTGTAGAGGATTACCATTACTTTATAGTTTGAGATTAAATCTCAACCGGTTTGGAATTCAGGCTAGCATCGGGAGCAATATTAATTGGTGATATCTCCATATTATATCTAATTTACGGCCCTAATTTACATTGAAACCTGTGCTTTAAAGCCTATAAATGTGGACTTTTACTATGAAATGTGGTACTGCTATGCTTTGTTTGGTATTTTGCAGGAAAAAGGGCGAAAAACTGGATCTGACAACTTTTCATACGGCCCGTATGACATCCCCTGCGGGCCGTACAGGATCTGCCCAACCACACAGAAGGTTCCACGACAGAGGCACAAAGTCTCCAAGACGAAGCACAGACATACGGCCCGTACGGGGTCCCCTACGGGCCGTACGACGCTAATCCGGAAAATCCAGCTAGAATCTAAAATGAGCATAATTTAAGGAGGCCGAAAAGGAAACCTCTGGAGGCGTGATCTGGGGCATTAAAGGAGATATTCCTCACCAGAAAAAGGGGATTCACCACTGGGACTTAGACAACTTTTCTTGGAGCAAAAGACAAGAGGAGGAAAAGAGGAAGAGAAGTGAAAAACGCGAGTTTGCAATGGATCTTCGGATTTTCCACTGTTTTGTTATGAACTCTTTCATCTCTTGTTATTTGTGTTATCTTATGAACATGAGTAGCTAATTTACTTTGTTTCTAGGGTTAAGATGTAGTTTCTAGTTTGGTTTTGTTTGCATGTTACTTGGATTTGTGTTTAATGCTTTGTTTTTACTTGTTGAGTAGTATTTCGATTGCTTTATTTGTGCTTGCTTGAATTGATTAGTCATCCCGTTAGATGAATGCGCACATCTAAGTGTTAGGAGCCAAGTCTATAACATTTAATCAAACCGAATAAAGTATATGAAGTAGGGTGAAACCAAGGAGTACCCGAAAGGTGAAACTTTCCTTGAGGCGAAAGTCCTTGGATACTTTTAGTAAACCAACAAGTAACTTAGATAAATTAGGCCAAAATGCGAAAGTTGAGGTTTAACGCATCTAAGAGGAAAGTATTTGAGTCCGATAATCAGGTACTAGGCCAAAATGGAAAAGTTGAGGTTAGGTATCTAGATCTGTTCGATAGAAACCCTAAACATCAGTATCAGCACAGAAAACAGTAGCTGCAACATCAACTCGGGGTGCCCTACGGACCGTACGGGCCGTATGTCTCGGGACTGAACAGAAATGAAATATGAACCCTAAAAACGCCTTTTTATCAATTGAAAACAACTTTAATTTTTTTTATTGCCTTTTAAACTTGTCATAAATCAATAGAATTGTTAGAACTAAACCAAACCAATTTCTCTCACTTCTAGAATCTTAAGTAATTTTAGGATAATTCCGATTATTTTCTTCCGTCCCTGTGGATCGATACCTGAGCATACTCATCGATAGAATAATACACTTGCTATCTGATTTGACAGAGTATAACAAATATTTAAAAGGTATAGCTTGCTATACTGAAACTTTGTAACATATATTTTGTGCGAACAATTGGCTTTGAGATTCATGCCAAGTTAAAAAGAACAATACAAATCTACTAATTGTAAAATATTTCTTTATCAGGTAATGGAGAAGATGTGAATTCACTATAAGGGCAATTCATATCCTCTCAGGTATTATAGAGGATCACCCTCACTTACAGTTTGAGATTAAATCTTAGCCAATTTTAAATTCAGGCTAGCATCGAGAGCAGTATTAATGGACTTTGTTTGTGATTCGGGCCTGAATCAAGACTCCTGGATGGATAGGTGTGGATAACATCAATTTAAAAATAATACCATTTTCAGAGAAAACTAGATTATTTTTAAGCACATCAAATATATGTGAGTTTAACTTTAAAATTATTGAATAGATTTCGAATAACGAATTTAAACATTTAAAACTTATCTAATTCTCAAGTAATATGTTAACATATTAAATTTTATAAATTAAAATAAAAATTAATATCAAATTAAATAGTTAAAATAATGAATATTCAACACATTAAATTAACTTGTAATAAAAAATTTGACTACATGACTTTATATTAAATTAAATCGAAAATTTATAAATTTGATATATAAACGCATCACTTATAAAGTAGATAAAAGTAGATAAGTTTTAACAGTTTGAATTCATTATCTAAAATTATTCCAATAAAATATTAGAATTAAACTCATCCAAAAAACTCAGTGAGGTTAAACATCCAGAGTTCTATGTTATGAATTCTGATAAATTGGGGACTAAATAAGGCTCTTTTGTGAGTTCTCCACAAGATCTCTTGTACTCACCAATTCCAAGTTTATTTTAAAACAAGGCTATTTATTTTCCAACACATGCATTTTTTTCATAATTGCCTACAAGTATGATCTTGAACAGCTAAAATAGATGCAACGCTGCTATAACAAGCTTCTATATATTCACATAGGTAGCAAGGGCCATCACACGAAAAGGTAAACAAAATGGAAGAGAACCCGATTTCCAAATTTTCACCTTCAAAAGGTTGATCACTGAAACTGTTCAATTGTCCACCCACTATTACCTATCAAAAAATGTAAAAGAAAAATTAATGCGTAGAAAGAATTAGAAAGAATCAGAAGCTTGCAAAAGGTGACATGTATATTAGGTCAAAAATATTTCTTACTTGTTATAGCACAGAGACAGTCCAGACTTTGGGGCTTCATCACTTGTTAGCAAAGTAGTCCCTTATGGTTTTCCTTTTCAAAGAGGGAGGCGGGCTTAGAACAGATGAAGGACTACCTGCTTCGCTTTCAAATAAAAAGAAAGGCCTCTTTTTGACTGATTCAGGTGTTCTTAGATCAGATGATTTGCTTTCGCCTGGTGAAGAGGGCTCATCTTGTTGTTTTCGCGTGGGGAATGGATTATTATCTTTCTGTGTAAAACTTGTGGCAGGTTCATCAGTAGTGTCAGTAAACTCTAGTCGCCGGGCTTGTAAATTTGGTGCTGTTATCCTCTTTCTAACTGTGTTTGGAGTTAACATGCTGGTTTCATTTTTCTTGGTCATATTCCATACCCGTACCTGGGGAAAAAGTGAATTTGTTAGTGAGACCTGTATTTGCGTATCTATTTATTTTTGCATAATTGTATGAAAAATTAAGGGTACATGACCCAAGACTACATTGTTCTTTTTAAGGTTGTCGACAATTGTCGGCAACGAATATATTTAAAAAGACTACATTGTTGAAATGTGGTCTATCTTTACATTAGAAAGGCCTTTATGTTATTACTTCCATAATTTCCCAAAAATAAAGGCACTTTCGTATTTTCATAAAGTTAAGAAATTATGTTGAAAGGGCCTAACTGTGAAGTCATCAGCAGATGTGGCAATCTTTCCAACATCTGATACACACCTGGAATATACACACAAAGACAATGGGTCATTGAATGAAGCAATTGAAAACAATTCCTTTAATTTGAAGGTATATTGCTTTACCAATCAACAGCTGCAACTTCTCCTTCATGGCCGTTTAAGGTGACTGCAGCCCGATCAGGCTTGTCAACCTATCACAAGATACTTTTGTTTAGGTAGGTGTCTAATCAGGCTGTGTACAGAAGCGGAACAAAGTGAAGGGATGAGGGGATAATTTATTGCTGCTATCCCACTACCAAACATGGCCTTAGGAATTATTAAACAAAAATAAAGTTACATGCATATCCATCTTTATACAATTTAGCTGAGAAGGGGTAGATTCTGCACCTATCAGTGACTAATACTATTACTACAACTCAATCTCAGTCAATAAATGTACCTCAGAGGGTTTATCGATACCAATACAAACCTCAAGCAACCTCAATAAAGGTTTCTATCTGATATAGGCTGGTACAGGTCCAGTAGACAGTGAAGATTGGTACATGATTTACAGTCTGAAGGAAATTTTGTAAAGACTAGCTAGTACCAAACTTCTCTACCAACTGCCAGCTGGTATATTCCAGTCAAGCAAATTTTATACAGGGTATAAAAGGAATAGGGATTTAAGGGAATAAAGTACCGTCCACATATAAGCATTGCCATCACTGGAGCCACTGAGAATATGGGTTCCTTCTGGATTGATGGCTGACTATACAAATCAAAATAAGTATAGAAAATTAGAAGGTATAATTGTAATAGTATGGCCTAATTTTTGGCATAAAGAAAAATCATCAGTTAGTGTTTACACTTCCACGAAGATAAAGATCTAAGTTTTAAATTATACAATCAGGGTTTGGTATGCTTGGCTAATTGCACGAGCTGCAAATAAAAAATTACCATTAACAAATATGCATGACAAAGGTGCCATATGTTTCATAAATACTCATGACACATCAACACTTCATTGAGGTTAATGATGCTTTATATAAAAATAAAGTTATATCAATTGGGCATTTATGCTTTTGATTGGACTCTTTAAGTTTTCGACTAAATAAATTATGAGTATATAATTTCCTGACCTTGACAAAGAAAGACTCAATTTTGCTTCCAGAGAATACTTTTGCTGGGCCTTTGTCTAATTGCAATGTATTGTATAGATATATCCTGCAACATTTTCATAATATGGCGATTCCTCAGAAAGTGCAAATAAAAAATAAATTGTCAAACTCCAGGAAATGGGTTCTAAGATGGTATTACCTGCTATCCATGCATGAAGCTACAATGTATGCACCGTGTTTATCTTGAGATAAACATGAGATGCCATATTTTCGTGTTTCCTTTAAATGGAATACAAAAAAAAGCAAATAAATAAAATTAATACACATCACCCAGACATTGTATTATTAAGTTGCAATTACAAATGGTAGAAGTGAAAGTCGTAAAGCATTTAGATTGAAGAACAGTAGAGGTTACCTTAACCGTAGGTGGTTCACCTTGCGGCCTTGTTTGAAAGAAAGGTGATTTAAGTTTTCTAGTGTCCCATAGCTTCACAGCACTAAAATTTGAGAAAGAAATAATTTAAGACATAATTAGTGTGCTCCCTAGAGGTGACAGAAGGGAAAGATTTGTCTTCTGCTCCTGGGATTAGAACTAGAGTGTATGGAGGAGGAACTTTGGCAAGTGGTTAAACAAACCAAGAGAGTCTACAGTACTATGCATAGCACGGATTGGTCCATTCTATGGATCATGTTGAATGGTCTAGAATATTTAGATCAAGTGATTTTCTACTTATCTGAAAAATAGTAAAAAAAAATTCTAAAAAATGTTAAATTTGATTTGCAAGTGCATTTTCATATGGAGATCACGTTGTACAGTTCAAATCGACTGTTTGAACTTTGCAAACGGAGATATTGATCTATAGTACAAACCAATACGCACTATGCATAATACCGTAGCCTCACTCTAAATAAAACTTCTACTCAAAGCTTGATAGAAATAATAGTGATATACTCGACAAAAGGAAAAAAGATCTATATATTTTAAACTGGCAAAACACCTACATAGTTTAAGCATGTCACTTTAATATACGAGTTTGCACGCTCAAGCTGACCTTAAAATGACCATGATTGCTAGATTTTTACTAACCTATCAGCTGCTCCAGCACTTGCAATTGAGATATCGTCCTTGAGGAAAAGAACTGATGTGATGCTTACTGGTGCAATCTACATAACATATTCATTATCATATACCAAAACCAGACAGAATGTTTCCAATATCATAATAAGAAGGATGCGGCAAAGTACTACATAGTATGACACCTTTTCTCTTCTGGTTCTCTTTGGCTGTGTTGTGTTATGAGCATGTCCAACCAAAGCTGCAGGTCTGAAATATGACCAAATTTTAACTAGCCACAATTTACAATTTAAGAACCTTTTTGCAGTGCATAAAAGGAGATACAGAGAGCATATGAGAACCATAGGCCTAGCACAGAAGGTGATAGGCCTCGCCTCTATAATGAGAGATGTAGGTTTAAATCTCTCAAAAAGCATCTAAAAAGAAATGGATGCCAGGGTTAACAGGAGCTCTTATTTGACAAAAAAAAAAATTAAGAGAGCATACATAAGTTGGTTTGTATTGAGGCTTTGAGATGATTTTAAATTTGAGTTGCATCTGAAATCCCAAATTGCAAAAGAGCCATCCCGAGAGCCGGAGACAAGAAGTTCTGTTTCAGATAAAACAATTTATTTTTGGGATAAAAAAACTCAATTAGTAAGGAGGAGGTAAGTTTGAGATTTGACACAGAATTTTAAATTTTTTGTACCAGGATTTGATGGATGGTAACTGAGTGATTTTACACTCCCTGTGTGGCCCGCCAATATTCCAAGATGCTTAGTTGTTTCTACATTCCATATATTTACCTGAATTTACAAGCTAGTATCAGTTTACTCGTTATCCAGTAGTTGCATTAAAGTGAGTCGTGGAATTATTAGGTCTCTTACAGTTTGGTCGCCAGAGGCTGTCAGAATCTGGGTTCCACCCTGAAAGTTGAAATAAATAAAATTGCCTAGAGTGTTAAAAAAATACTGAGTTTTCAAGGCAGTACTTAAATTGAATGAATTGTTCAGGGGAAAACGGGATAACCTTTATCCAGCACAAATCAAATATAGCATTCTTATGGGCAACCCATTCACTGATTTTAGCATTTTCTGGGAAAAACAATAAGGAAAAAATATCACGTTAAAAAATTTGCACCAAGATTCTCTCTTTTTAGCCTCAATTGAAACTTTCTTCTTATTGACCTGTTTTCTCTCTGTAGGATGTGAAAGAGGGGAGATGCCTTCGAGTGTCATAGAGACTAACAAAGCCATCCTCATCGGACACCGCGAGAAGGTGAGAACTTTCTGGAGTCTAATAAAATCAGTGTGGTGAATCGTTAAAAATGCAAGAACAAATAGCATTTTTATAGAAATATTTGGATCTAAATAGAGACCTTGCAAAAGGAAAGAGAAAGAGGCGGGGTGAAGCTGCCATGGTGCTCCACAGACAACACCCCATTTCCACGCCCGCCAAGATCAGATGAGTAATCACATATTTTGAACGCCCTTGAGACTGCTCAGAAAAGATTGAACATAATGAGGTTGTAGAGCGAGTGCGCGCGCGCGAGAGAGAGAGAGGTATTACCTTTCAGGCCGTAGATCTCTCTAACGCTGAGATCGCCGAAGAAGGAAGAAGAGCGAATTCGCATCGCCATTAGAGAGAGCAGGGTAGTTCTTTTTTTTTTCTTTGTGAGAGAAATATTTATGGTTTAGTTGTCTTGGGGAAGAATGGAAGATTAGAAAAGAGCGGAAACATTTGGGATTTTGGAGAGAAGTGGCGGGAAATGGAGCGCCTTTTTTTGTGGTAAATATTTTAACAGAGTAGTTTTGACTTCAACCACCGCACGCACGGACTAGCGTTGCATATGGTTCGTGCGCTGCATGGAGCCAAAAGTACTCTGTTAAACAGTTTGTCCCTTTTTTTTTCGCTGAAATCTAATCGTCTCCATTGTACGATACAGGAGAACTCCATGTAAAATAATGGCCTGTATTTTTTGGTTGCCTTGTTGTGTATCTTTCGGTGTAACGGGTTAATTAAAAGGACGCTGCAATAGGGGTGTAAATGGATCGGATATTATCCGATTTCGTCCGGATCCGAATTCGAAAAATTACCTAAATTATCTTATTCGTATCCGTATCCGAGACTATCCGTATCCGAAAAATTATAACGGATAAGAATACAGTAAGACCTTTAACTATCCGTATCCGACCGTTTACACTTTTAAACTACAACAAATATGTTATATGTTCTTAAATTAATTTATTAAATTGTATATTGTACCAATAATTTATTAAATTATATATATATATATATATATATATATATATATATA
This sequence comes from Carex pumila, assembly GCA_033356055.1. Classification (NCBI taxonomy): domain Eukaryota; kingdom Viridiplantae; phylum Streptophyta; class Magnoliopsida; order Poales; family Cyperaceae; genus Carex; species Carex pumila. Next base: position 270,529 of record JARJHM010000410.1, on the reverse strand, counting down.
TATATATATATATATATATATTTTAATCAACAATATAATAAACATAATTAGTGATTAATATTTTAATAATATAATAGATGTTTTGTAACCAACAAGCTAATTATGAAAAATATATGTATCCGTCCGATATCTGATCCGTATCTGTAACATTTAACATCTGATCTGTATCCGTATCCGACAAATTATAACGGATACAGTAAGACCACTATCCGATCCGTATCCGACTATTTACACCCCTACGCTGCAATATTGTAATGTTTTTTTAAACCTGCATGCTGTCTTGTCTACTCTAATTATGATATCAGAGGTGGATCTAGATTGGTCAGGCGTTGCTAAGTTACTTCATAAATACAATTAGCGAATTTATTTTTCTGTATTTTATAATTTTTAAAATTAATTAAACAAGGGCAGAACTAAATGCGTGGGTGCATGTAATTTAGTAGTTAGAATTTTGTCATGTTAATTTGAAAATTTGGGTTCAAATTTTTTCAAAGTGTGAAACTAGAAAATCTTGACAAGGAAACTAAAATTTAAAATACGTAATGTGGTAGATATGATTTGAACCCAAATTTTAACATCCACAAAAATAGAGCTCTAACCACTAAATTATAAATAAACATTTAATTTTCATGAGTAAGACTATATAAAAAGTTATAATAAAAAATAAAATTCAATTCAATTTTAATTTATATAATTAAAATTTTGAAATTATGGGGTGGTTGAGCACCCCTAACTAATCTTTAAATCTGTTATTGTTCCAACTAGCATATACAATTATTATGTTTTATACATTTCAGCATCTTCGATATGTTTCGATTTATGAAATATTTTTATGTTATGGTTCGGGAATAGTACAGTAGGCGCAACTCACTTCATTTAGATTGAAAATAGAACTAAAAATAAGCAAGATATATTCTGCTCAAGCCTGATCAAATCTCGTCAGTCCGTGAATCCGTGATAATTCCCTCTTTAATTAATTTTTGTTTGTCTAAAAACATTTGCGATTTCAAGTTTCTATTCTCGGTTAACATAGCAAATATGGCAAAATTTCCTTTTTGGAGTTCAAACGGGGCCCAAATAGTTAAGCCTTTTATCTCATAATCTGTTTAAATGCAAATTCCGGTAATGGATGTGCATGTGTTTAATAAAATTAGCAATCGACTTGTAATTCAAAATCAATGGATGTGTTTGTAAATCCAAAAATCTTAAAATTTGACCTAAGAGAACATCACTAATTACAAATTACGTATAAAATAATTAATTAACAATTTGTTCTTCTATTCTCCTCAGATTTTGGTTCAAATATTTTGTTCCAGCACTGATGGCCCACGTGTTTTATGATTTCAATTATCTTCATCTGAGAATTATAAGGCACTGCTGTGCTTGCTTCTGATCCTAATCCCGTGCCAGTATATTGCTGTATCACGAGCACAGAAGCCTTTATCTCTGAATCTGATGATATCAAAAAATCTCCTATAACTCCTAGCTCGGAAAATTCGCTCCATTCTTCGAGTCCTACTGTGCATACCGAGGACCTTCCATGCCCTCGTCCAACTACAAACAAATCACAATTTTCCACCGATCGAACAGCGGCTACTGTTTCTTCACTATCGCTAACTACTTGTTCGGCATACACCACAGATTCATTGCCTACAATTTGTTGCCTAAACTCAGCAATGAAGTCTTCATCTAGCTGTTGATCTGGATCTGCCTCTATGAGCTCAGCAAACTCTTTTTGCGACATTGTTCCAGCAACCGATGAGTTTATCTTGTCTTCAGGGATGAACCGTAGCACAATGAGGTTTACACCGGGATGATCTGCCATCCGCCATGCATATGCGAGTGCATCACGGTCATCTGGACCCCCAAAAAATAATAATGCCACATTGATCGACAAGTTTTGTGCTTCTGCTACAAAATTGGTAGCTATAGCAAGATCCCGATCAACAAATATGGCCACGGAACATGGAGCTTTTGCAATGACATTCTGGTTGATAGTGCGTATGGCTGGGTTAACGGTCTCTAGCTCACCTGAAACTCCTACAGCCATGTGGAATGGTAACATAATGAGAGCGGCATGACGGTCCTCAGCTATGGTAATAATGTCCTCGTGCATAGTTACATACAGTGAAATGGCGGTGAGGAACTGCACAGACACTCCACCGGAGTGTTGTTCATAATTCTCAAAGGATGCATTTATTAGCTCTGTTTGTTGCTCTCCTCGGTTCGAGGTGGCAATGTTTTGTTGACGATAACAACCGTGTCTTGAATCTTGATTGTGCACTATCAGCATTGCCGATGCACGCCCGACCAACTCGATAAGTTGAAGCACATACAGGAAGATTGGTGATTGCATGGTAGGGTTAGAGGCCTCTAGGAGGGTAATGATGGACGGGACATTGCGATAGTTATGCACGCAAGCGACCATGCGTAACTCACTGTCATGAGCTGACCTTTGCAAGTTTCGACGCCTATATACAACACGCCGCTTAGATTGACGGAGGATTAATGCTACTAATGGAGATGCTACTGCAGTAGTCAGCGTGATTCCCACAAGAACTGCCATGTATTCTACTCGGTTGAACACCTGCATTTCATTTGTTAATCCATCAATCTAGGCGAACAATTATATATATAAATCATGTATGGTGGTTCACACCAATTGTATTTACATTAATTAAAGGTCAAAGACTCACTTATATAATCTTAAAAAGGACAATATTTTATAAAAAACTAAAAAGTAATTAATCGACAACACAAAAGTCATAGGCATTATTAAAACTAATATTTAGCTTTAAGAAGGACGTACAGTATGAATTAGTAAAAGTTTATGGTGCTATCTTAAAAAATTGGCACTATGCGAGAGTATTAGATCTAGAATTTGAGGTACAATTTGATCAATGTTTGAAGAAGAAATATTATTCCATTAATTGATCATTATTATACTCTTAGATATTACAGTGCATCTCTGACCTATATAATGAGATACAAGGCATATATAATATAGCCTTTAGAGATAGAGATAAAAATGGAAAATAAAGTGTACAAGCAATATATATGGCTTAAAAAAAAATATCCATAAATGGCAAATTTTGGGGAAAGAAACAAAATTTAGAGGGTATTTTTGTAAAATTTCACTTTTATGTTTTGGTTGGTGTACCCAAGATAGCATCTTCAATTTGTGTATTTTGTTTGTTAAAATTTTACAGAGAGCAAAACTAGATGGAGCAAGTTGAGAATCTCTTTAGATAGAGATCATACCTTCTTGGTAGCTGTAGCCTTAAGAACGTAATAATTCAAGGGGCCGTTGGTTAAAAGGAGCATGCCAAGTGTGAGGCCATCCTTAGCGGGCATATAAAATGAAACTGCAACAATCAATCCGGAGAGCAACTTACATGCCATTGCTACAAGTATCACAATCACAAAAGCTGATCCTTCATGTCTAGATCCCTTTTCTCTAACTGTGGGATGATTAGTGAACTCAAAATCTGATATAAATCCAACCGTGACGAAGAAAAATCGATACATAAAGTTCTTTAGGAACTCCTCTGACCGGTCAACGAGTGCAGCTGCAAGGGGCCCTGCCGGAAATGCCAACCCAAGCACGAAAGCACCAAATGCAGCATGCATCCCAACAATCTCATTCAATAGCCCTCCTGCAGCGATCCCTACCATGACCAAGCCGATATAACGGTTAGTCATTTGTTCCGTGCTCAGCATTCGACATTGGAGCCAACGTATCATTGGACGTACTGCTACTAAACAGAAGACAATCCACAAAATAGCCCAACACGTGAGGTACACCGGTGCAACTAATTCAAGTTTCCACCAGCAAATCAGTGCAGCTAACGCAACCCAACCAACCAACTCGCTGACCACCGATGCCGATATAGCAAGTCGGCCAGGTTCAGTGCTTATAATTTTTAGGCTTGTTACCTTGTAAAAGACCATAGGAAACGAAGTAAGCGAGAGGGCAAGAGAGATGAACAATAAAAAGCATACCCTTTGATGCTTTGCGATTTTCTTAATCTCCTTTATAAAACCTTGTGTGTCAATCCCGTTCATATCACTTATTTGTGTGGGGTATGCCTCTAGACCGCGAAGTATGTCGGCGTCTTGTAGTAGGAGATCTTTGCCTATACCAAGTTGGAAGCTAGCAACGAAGGTAAAAACTACAGGAAGAAAAAAAAGGGTGGCGGTTGTGATGGCAAATTTGCACTTGATGCCTTTGACAAGTGTTGTATCAAGCTTGACACCGGCTAAAAACATCATGTACATAAGTCCAAAGTTGCCTAGTAGTTCTAGAAGAGGTGTGCTAAGTTTTGACACAAAAATTTCATTGAATTTGTGGTCCTTAATTACATAACCAGATCCGAATATTATTCCGACCTACACATAAAATTTACATACAAGAGAAGTTATTTGACTAAAGAGAAAAGTGATTGTAAATTCAGTTTAGTTCATTTTAATATTAAATTACTTGCGATTGATCACTTTTGTAATGACGAATGACAATGTTGATTAAAATTTAAATATAATGATAGTTATGTACCCCTATGTAACATTGTTGGCCCTACTTTCAGCAAGTCATTTTTTTTAAAATTGAAAGGAAGCAACAGTAATAAAAAAAACAGAGAGATTATAACTAATAGCTTGGATTTTGAGTTCATTATACTTGCTAAAACATAAGATATGCAGGGTTAAGATTAAAAATAAAACAATAAAGTAAATCCATTAATTTAACTACTAGTACAATCGATGAAATGATACTGGCCCTGAATGTCAGATGTAATAAGGAAAAAAGAGAGCTTAAATTTAAATTTTCGCATGTCATCACTCAATTTGACATAATTAAGGAGTGATTTATATAAGATGCATGATACGTACCAAGACATCGCAAACAAAGGGAGGTTGGTGAAGAGGGGAGAGGATGATGCCGAAAACACGCGAGAGCGGGATGAAGAAGATAGATTGAATGAAATAAGTAGTGAGTGCAAATTTCGAGAGCTCGGTTTTCTTGCGCCATAGCCCATTCATCAACATAGCGTCTGGATTCGCACAGTTGATCGCAGAGGATACATTTGATGTTGCATTCGCGGTCATGATGTTTGAGAAGGCCCCCATCTATGCTGGAATGGAGACAAAAGAGGAATTTTGATGAATTTTTTGAACTGAATGAAGGTTCTGTATAGAATATAATTAATAAAGAAAATCAAAAGCTGGTGGAAATAGAATACTTTTCTTAGGCACCTGAAGTAATCAAAGTTTGAGAGATTGTGATAAATTAAGGGGAGAATAAAATCTTCATAAACTATGTAACAAAAAATGATACAGTGGTAGAGTTTTCTCCCTTTGATTATATTAAGTTTACCCTCTTATATTATCTCTTTCTTTGCCATTTTAAGAAAATTATTAAAAAAAAAGGAGAGAGCGCTTAAAATCAGGTCTAACTAATTTTAACTAAAAGCATCTAATCAGTTGCTTGAACAATATTTTTTACTCAAGTTGTGTTCTATCAGTCAGATTGAAGTAACTGTTAAATTTTCCCTTCCGAGACTTATCTTGCAAACAGCTAACTAATCAATCTCTATCTTATTAAAAGTTATCAAAGACATCTTAATATAGCAAAAAGGAAGCAGCTGTCTAAACTGATGCAGTGTCAAATACTAAATTTACAACTGTTCAAAACGAACTCTAAAATTAAGTCTCGATTTGAAAGACAAAACTAAATTACGGTTGCTCAATAATATTCTCGTCATTTTTAAACTTAATGATTAGATTAAAATGTTGATATCGTGGAAAAAAAAAAAAAAAAAGGGCTTCGTCCCCATGTAGATTTTCTCAGGAAATTCCGAATGGATAAAAAAGAAAATTTAGAGACACCATATTTTTTTTCCGTAAAAGTTAGAAATCAAAGTTATTTAATTATTTAATACTCACAAAAAATTTATATTCGGATTTTAAAATTTGTGATCTTTTATACGAAGGACATTGTTTTTACGTTCTTAAAAGAGAACAAAAGTGTTTTTTTTCCTTGTGACTAAGTATTGTATTCTCGTGATTTTTTTTTTTTCAAAAGATTTTTCACATAATTTTTTTTGTTTTTTTTTTCTATTTTATTGTGCTTGATTTTTTTGTCATCTTATTTTCATGTGTGCTTTATATTTTTTTTGTTAAAATAAAAGTAGTGTATATTCGCGATGTGTTTGATGAAATTATTTATTTAGACTAACTACGTACTATTCGCAACACAAAATAGAGGCAAACAATCACATATCGGGGTATATATTTAGTCAGATTTGTAGTTTTAACCGATTTATGAAACAATCACATGAATTAATGTATGAGAAGCTCTCTTTTGACTTACATACTACCGAATTTTTTATTAATATCCACATTTAATATAAAATTTCAAAAAATAACCGCATGGCAGGTTTTTGTCGAAATGTATCCTTTCCGGAAATTTTTTTTCCGGAAATGGGATCTAAAACCGGAAAATTTTTTTCCGGAAACAGAGAAATTCCGGAAATTTTTTTTCCAGTTTTAGGCCATTTCCGGAAAAAAAAATTTCAGTAATTCTCTATTTCCGGAATTTTTTTTTCCGGAATTCTATTCAATTCTCTGTTAAAACTGCAGAGTGTCGTTGCTTTCACCAGGTGTGAGAGTGAGTGTCGTTGCTTTCACCAGGTGCGCTCTCTCACAGTAAGTTTTAATTTATAATTTAATTTAATTTATTTATATTTGAAATTTAATTAATTTACAATTTTAATTTCATTTATTTATATTTTAAATTTAATTAATATATAATTTTAATTTTATTTATTTGTAATTTATAATTTTAATTTTCTTTATTTATTTATAATTTTAATTTTCTTTATTTATTTATAATTTTAATTTCATTTGTTTGTAATTTAAATTTATTTGATTTATAATTTAAATTTAGAAGTATTTAATTTGTAATTATTTAAATATGTAACTATTTAATGTGAAATTATTTAATTTGTAATTATTTAAATATGTAACTATTTAATGTGAAATTATTTAAATTCTGAATATTGTCATATTAATTGAAAAAAAATAAAAAATACTGCAGAATAATTTTAAAAGTTTTATTAATTCTAAAATAATTTTTTAATTCTGAAATAATTTTGATTAATTCTGAAATGATTTAGAATTGTTTTAGGAACTTTTTGCTTTTCGGATTCCTTACGGAGCTCTAACAATCAGATCGATTGATTTTCGATTGAGGTAATTTTATTTTCTTTAAATTCCAAAATAGTGTAGAATAATTATTGAAAATTGTGTAGAATATTTTTACTAATGGCAACACAAATTTTAATTACTTATATGTTGTTATTTTTGAAATTGCCAGACCAATCGAAATTAGAAATGACAACTATTTGTGTGAAAATGTATATTGGAGGGGAAATCCAATATAATGATGACGGGGTCTATTACAGTACCCGAGCTAAATACTCATTACCGCTAACCGTGGACCACAGTTTTGATTATCTTGTGAATGAGATTTATAAATTAGTTGGGTACAATTCTAGCAATGCAAATCTGGAAATCCAGGCCAGATTTAACATGTCCACTGATGGCCAACGTGACTACCAATTAGTACCGGTAATGAACCAACAATCATTCGAAATGATTGTAGGAATTGTGTTGTCTTTTTCACAAAGGTTACCGGTTCTGGAGTTATATGTAGAATTGGAACCAATCTATACCAGTCATATACCTGAACCTCAATCCCGACCCAGTACCAGTCGGATTCCTGTGGAACCCGACCTAATACCAATTAGATCCCGACCTAGCACCGGTCGGTACTCTGTGGATGTAAGAATGAGACCCCGATCCAGTATCGGTAGCAACTCTGTGAATGAACCAGTTATATCCCGACCCAGTAGCAGTCATAATCATGTCGATGAAGACCCAATACCAGTTAGATCCCGACCTAATACTGGTCGACACTCTGTTGATATACCAATGAGATCCCGACCCAGTCCCAGTGCGGTCCGCAGACATGTACGTGATTATTCTCATGTACCTGTGGATGCAATTGATTCTGATAGTTTGGCGAGTGGAGATGAGATGCTCTCCGGTGAGTCGTCAGGTTCTGATGATGATATCAGACAGCCCAACCAGTCACAACCACAATCCCGTCAAATACAATCCCGTCAATTACAGTACCCGATTACTGGTCGGGAAAATATGACACATCCGGTTGACAGTTTCAATGACATATCCAGTTTTCGGCCTGCGGATGTCGATTTTTTCGGCAGGTCAAAAAAAACATTTGATAATCCATTGGCTAAAGGTGTATTTTATGAGTCGAAAACGGCTCTAAAGATAGCAATCAATGAGTTTCATCTTGAAAATAATTGTGAGTGCAGGGTTCTTAGGAGCGAACCTAGACGTTACGAGGTGGGGTGCAGAGATGCTTTTTGTAAATTTAAGGTGTCCGCAAAGCAGAACATTCTTTCAGAATCTTGGATTATTACCAAACAAGCACTTCCCCATACGTGCACAGTATCGGCAACACGTACTGATCATTGTCAGCTGACAGCAGAGATGGTTGCCCTTGCGATTGATAAAACCATTAGAAGGGACGTGTGCTCTTCTATAAATCATATTTGAGATATCGTCATGATGAAATATGATAAGGTAACCCCCAAGTACAACAAATTATGGAGAGGCCGTGAGCTTGCTATTGCAAATCTATTTGGGAGTTGGGAGAACTCGTACAACTTACTTATTCCACTATTGGAGGCCATCAAGAGAAACAATCCAGGAACTAAGTATTGTGTGATCTCGAAACCGATTGAGAAAGAAACCGATAGGCACTTCCACAGAGCGGCATGGGCATTAGTATCGATGCATGTTTCATGTCGGGACGGTACCAAGGTAGGCTGCTAATGGCATGTATGTATGATGCTGAAAACCAATTGCTTCCAGTAGCTTTTGCAATTGTGGAGAAAGAAAGCGCTGACAACTGGGGTTTTTTTATGAGATGGTTAAGGTTGGAAGTAATTGGAGATAATCGATTCTTCTGTGTCATATCGGATAGACATTTGGGAATTAAAGCCGTGTTTCAGGATCCAAATCTCGGATGGGATGAGTCTACCGATCAATGTGTGCATCGGTATTGCTCCCAACATGTCGCCGAAAATCTCTACAAGCACGTAGGCCGTAAGAGAGAGGTTAGCGACAGATTCATAGCTGGAGTGAACAAATGCAAACCTAGGAGGTTGCAAGAAATGTTACAAGACTTTGAAATTGGTTGTCCGCAGGCTATCGACTACCTTAACAAGGTGGGTAAAAGGAACCCTAACGATGAAGACGAGCTTCCATGTCCAGATAAGTTATATAAAGCTTTGGACGGAGGCCACCGATGGGGGATAATGACAACAAATGGGTCAGAGTCACTGAATGCCGTGTTCAAAATTAGTCGGTGATTGCCGGTTGCAGCGGTTGTGGAGGACACGTTCTATAAGTTGAATAAGTGGTTTTTTGAACGATGTAACAAAGCTCAAATGTCATGTCAACATGGTCAGGTGTGGTCCGACAGGGTAACTAAGTTATTGCAAAAGCGAATTGAAAAAGGAAGGAACATGACTGTGATTCCTTACCGTGGAAGACATGGTCTTTTTGAGGTCATGGTTAAGGGTGAAAAAATACCAGCAAGGCGTAATCAACCGAGACTTGAGTATACTCGTAGGGATTTCGGGTATAGGGTTGTTGTTACGGACAACAACAAGGTTGAATGTGAATGTCAGAAGCCTCAATTGACCGGCATACCTTGTTCTCATTTCATGGCCGTTGTCCGTGAAATGAGATATAATGAAAATTTATACGTCAACCCATTGTACCGTATGTCAATAGTGGCACAGACATGGAGTGGACATTGGGAACCGAAAGGCAACCAATGTGAATGGCCTGCGTATGAGGGCCCGAAAATTAAACCTGAGTCGAGACTGATCAAAAAAGAAAGGAGACGGCATGACCGCATACCGATGGAAATGGACAGAATGCATGGTCGGAGACTCGGACACCAGGCTCATCGTGAGACAATTGATAGAAATGCTGCAGGTATAACTGATCAACCAACTGTTGTTGATTTTTTAACTAAATTCACAATCTAATGCATGCCCTACACTACATGTAGAGGAGGCAGCAAGACAGGCACAAGCAGCGGCAGAGCAACCAACAAGGACAAGTACAACCGTTTGGCGCACCCTCGGACAACATTTCAGTCTGCGTCGTAGAAATTAACTTGTGTTTTTTTTTATTTCTATGTGTTAAGAACTACTTGATTCTAATGTTGCTGAGAATTATTTTATTTGTATGTGTTGAGAATTATTTTATTTTGTTAAGTTATAGGATATGGTTTCGATGCAACACACATGACAAGATAAATCAAAAATAACAAAACATAACACAAATGTATAAATAAAAAAAATATACGAGGAGTCCTACAAGATAATAAAAAATAGCAAGATATAACGCAAATAACAAGATAAAATCTATAAATCCTACTGGCCACGCTGTGAATATACATGGTGGTCCGGATACTGCGAATGTGAGAAGCGAGAAGTGTCAACCCTAGCACGCTGTGAGCGGCGCGGTCCGTCAGTGGGATCCACTGCATGTGGTGTCTGAGACGGATCCTCTACAGGAGGTGGATAAGAAGACAACGCCTCAGGATCAGCTAATGGATAAGATGACGACGCCCCAGGATCACCGAATACGTGGCCGGAGAATGGAGTCGGAGGTGCCTCCATATGAGCCATCATTGATTCGTGTCTTGCCTGGTCAAATTGCATTTGCTCCATCTCGTTCGCCTACTCCTGAGACAGTCCTGGATAGTAACGATAACCTGCTTGATCCTGAGACATCTGCATTTCATAAGAAAATTTTTATTACTTGTTCATTGTAAATTAAAAAACAAAATTACCTCAATTAAAGTATTATATACCGGGCCCAATTCATCGCCGAATAGTTCTTGCAACCATTCATCACCAGTCATCTCCCGCTCCTGCATCGGCTCCTGCGTATGCGTCTGCGTCTGCATCGGCTCCTGCGTATGCATCGGCACCTTTAGTTCATACATAGTTTTTCTTAGCTACAAACTAAATTTTGAATCATCTTGTAAGTTAAATTTATACCTCGCCAGCGTTGGCACGTGATGATAGATTATGCTCTGCGAACTCTCCCGGACGGATGTAATCCCTCCATTGTGAGCCATCATATAACCAGCCCGTCACTGGATCTGGGCCTTCAAATACGGGACCAGCTGTCATCGGCTCCGTTCCCAAATGATAAGAATCGTCGGATGGAATTTCCTCCCAGTTAGGTGGAACCCCCGCATCCTCCAGCATGGCAATAGCACGGTCTCCATAACCATTATCTCTGCAGAGACACAAACCTAGTCTCATTTTGCCCTTGCCAATTGCACGGAGACCCTTCGTGAAAAATGCCCGTGTGCCATGTGCTAACTCTCCTATCCCACGCAAAGCCTGTACATATATTTGGAGTATAATAAATGATATATAATAAACCAATCATAAAATTTAGAGTTAGAAATATTTACAGTTCGAACAAATGTCGATCCACTGGGAATATATCCAGACACAGAGTGCTCATCTCTTGGAACAGGAACATTACGATCCATCCCCACCACGTGCTGGCCAAACAGGTAGACGGATGCCATGCAGTTCTCCTGGTACCATTTACGATATCTTAGGAGGTCATTTATATCCCACGGATGACCTACTTCGTACACATGATCTGCATAATGTGTCGCCTCGTTTACATGCCGACGGTGCAGTTGCGCCCAGTTGGCATTTTTCTTTGAGCCCGATTTCAACCTGTTTACAAGGTTAGTATGATAAATAAGTAAATAAGTACTTTAAAATAAGTAAACCACATATGATTTGTGAATATTACTTGTGCAGCTCTTGGTGCTCGAGCGGATCCTGGGGAAGCGGTGGCTCTATCTGTTGCCATCTTCCGAACTGTCGCATGCAGCGATCAGGATTGTGATGCTCAACAATCCAATAAAAAATAAGAGGACCGCGATACAGGTAGAACGGCTGTCAATTTTAGAGTTGCAATGTTAGGTAGAAATTATAAATGTGATGACATGAATAAAAGAAAGAGGTTTTTACTATAATGTACCTGGTCCGCCCGGGTTGTTTTCGAAAGGTCGTGGTAAACAGATGCATATGGCTGCCAATTGACCATGTTATCCGTCAGTTTCTGAATCTGGTCGCGAGGGATACTTGGACCGGAGGTTGCACCATGGGACGAGTTTTTCCAATTGTGTGGGCCTTTCCATAAGTCAGCAAAGGCGGGGCATGTCTCTTCTGTTTCTGCGCCCCAGTTCGGTTGAGATCCCGGTAACGGCCGGTGAATTTGAAATCGGGTCCACGACCAGTGTTGCAGAAGCATGGTGGGACCATGCATGGAGTGGCATGAAGGACTGGATGCGAGGCACAGATTTCTATATAAATAGGCGAGAACAGCTCCGCCCCAGTTGTACTTCCTCGGCTCGTCCAAGTTTTCAATCATGCCGAGATACCACATCGGTATTCCGTCCCCGCTACTGTCAGCAAACATGGTATTCCCTAGCATGTCGAGGAGAAATCCACGGACATACCTAACCGTCAATTTTAAAATGTGAGTACATTATTCAAAATATCAAATACGAATAGAGTTGTAAATAAAAAAAATACTAACCACTTCAATTGTTGGTCGTTCACATCTGTTGGTAATTTTTTGAAGCGCTCACGGACAGCTTTTTTAGCGATAAGCATGTCGTACGTATCATTTCCCCTCTTTTTCATAAACCCCTTCACTTCATTATCTTTCACGCCCAGTAAGTCATAAAGTCGGCCATGAAAACTCGCCGAGTTTGTAAATCCCGTTACCGGCTCCCCCGTAATAGGCAAACCCCAGAGACAACTCACATCCTCCAGAGTAACTGTAATATATTTGACTTGTCAGTAAGGAATAAAAAAATATATATATTTAAATTAGTTAATACCTGTCATTTCTCCGAATGGAAGATGAAAAGTGTGCGTCTCCGGACGCCACCGCTCGACAAGTCCATGAATGAGGGCCGCATCGAGGGCGATATCAGGCAATATCGCGAGCTGATATAAGCCCATTCGAATTAAAAATGGTGCATACCTCTCATTATACTCACATTTGTGTCGATAATGTCTCACGGTTAAAATCTCTTTACTCTAAAATAAGAAAAAAAATTAATTACAATATTTATTTGATTACTTACAGAGTTATGAAAAACGAAATAAGTAAATGTTTACCTCCTTAGACGCTTCAGATATCCTGTGATTACCGTGAGCTATCCACAACAGGGGGCTAAATCTATGCTTAAGTACTGGGTCTGCCATACTACAAAATTCGAACAATATTGTACATCACCTTAAATTTTTTCAAATTATTATAAACCATTTTGGTATTTTCTAAATTATTGTACATCATTTTGGTATTCTCTAAATTATTGTACATCATTTTGGTATTTTCTAAATTAATCAGACAATATTCTAAACCATTAAAATGAACTAATTAATTATTTTTTAAATTAAAATTAAAAAAATACAAATATAAAAACTTGAATCGCAGATCCGATCGATCAGACAATCAGAGCTCCGAAAGGAAAACAGATGCCTAAAAAAATTAAATTAATCGAACAATTTTCTACACCATTTGGGTAATTTATAAACAATTCTAGACTATTTCGATATTTTTTAAATTATTCTAAACAATTTTGGTATTTTCTAAATTATTCTAGACTATTTTGGTATTTTTTAAATTGTTCTACACCATTTTGGTAATTTCTAAACAATTTTACTAGACTTTTTCGGTATTTTCAAAATTATTCTAAACAATTTTGGTATTTTCTAAATTATTCTAGACTATTTTGGTATTTTTTAAATTGTTCTACACCAGTTTGGTAATTTCTAAACAATTCTAGACTATTTCGGTATTTTCTAAATTATTCTAAACAATTTTGGTATTTTCTAAATTATTCTACACTATTTTGGTATTCTTTAAATTGTTTTACACCATTTTGATAATTTCTAAACAATTCTAGACTATTTCGGTATTTTCTAAATTATTCTAAACCATTTTGGTATTCTCTAAATTATTGTAGTCTATTCGGTATTTCCTATATTATTCTACAAAATTTTCTAAATTTCTAATTTTTTGGGACATTATTTTACACAATTTTCTAAATTTCTAATTTTTTGGACATTATTCTACACAATTTTCTAAATTTCTAATTTTTTTGGACATTATTCTACACAATTTCTAAATTTCTAATTTTTTGGGATATTATTCTAAACTATCTAGATTTCAATATTTAAATAAATAAAAAAAATTACCTCTTAAACAGTGCTGAATGGGACGGCTCTGATTTCCTTCTTCCAGTGGTGGGCCGAGTTTATACCGCAGCCCCGGTTCCGGAAAAAAATTTTCCGGATGTGGGACGTTTCCGGAAAAAAAATTTCCGGTTTCAGCGTGTTTCCGGAAAAAAATTTTCCGGGGTTAGAGAGTTTCCGGATAAAATTTTTCCGGATATAGAGCTTGGTTCCGGAAATAATTTTTCCAGAATGGGTACATTTCGAAAAAACCCGGCCATGCGGTTATTTTTTGAAATTTTATATTAAATATGGATATTAATAAAAAATTCGGTACATACTAGATTAGAAAAGAAAAATGCAATTATCATATATACCAATGCCCTGTTTTGTCTCTAAATTAAGATTGAACATTCAGTTTATGTAATTTTTAAGATCAATTAGGAATTACCAACCAATTCTTTTATATATATATATATATATATATAGGTTGGCTAATATCAAAATATTTGTTCTTAGACTATGAAACAAACACTTAGGTTTTTACATTTTTAAAGTTCAAACCGTTCAACATTCAATCTTTAGTAAAATGTGTTTGGAGACTAAATTTTACATTTTTTAGAATTCTTATAATATTTTTTGAGTTTTTAAATTGTTGTTTTCAATGATCTATAAACTTTACACTGTTTATTAAAATCAACAAATTTAAAACTAGCTTAATAAATAGTAAAAAATAAATTCAAAAAATAAATGCTATGCAAAGAGAGTGCTAGCGAGGAATCTTAGTTCCTAGTGAGAGAGAGTAAAGTTGTAAAATTTGAAATTGGGGGAGATGAAACGATCCAAAGTAAATATATATTGTTCTTTTAGGTTACAAATTATAAAATATAATAATTAATCTGTTTTATTGGCGAATTGTAACCAATGGCGATGTTAAACGAAAAGTCAGGACGTGGCTTTGGAAGTCGTGTACTTCAATTATAATAAATGCTATGCAAAGTTGGCCTAAAGTATTGCGAATTTTGTGTTGTCAACTGGATGGTTCGATCTATAATTATTTGAGTTAATATTCATATTATCTCAGATTTCACTTCTGGATTTGAACTTGAACTTTTATGTTACTTTATATAGATTCATGCTCTTAATAAATACCCAACGGATCATATATGGGTATATCATATAGATGCATGCACTTAATTAATTAAAGCGTCTCTTGTATGTTGTGTGTACATATATAACGAATGATTAGGAAATGTAATTGAACAAAAAAACTATTGTTACAAATTCATCATTGTTATTAGCTAGTCTTCAGTTCTTATCTTACGCAATGATGTTTGATTACATAAGTAATTTGTCAGACGATTTACTTCTCATTATCTTAGGGCTACTCACGACCGACGAGGCAGTGCAGATGTGCGTGTTGTCTAAGAGGTGGAACAACCTACTATGGACCTCTTTGCCTTTCCTCAACATCAATGCTAGGGATTATAATGACCTATTTTCCATGGAGGGGATCATTACTTTACTCCATAAGATTAAAGATGCCCGTATTATAGAGTTACACATGAAGTGTGATCTGTGCCTGATATCATATTTTTTTTTACTAATATATATATGCTCAATTCTATAGTTTAATTACTCTCATATGTGTTTAATTTTACAATTACTATTATTAATCCAAATATATAGGACCCGCCATCAACAATTTTGCCACAAAAATTCCCGGTCTTCGAGAACATAACAACTCTCACTGTTTCTATCTATTCGTATTCACTTTTACAAATGAAAACTTGGATCGTAAGGAATTCTCCGCAGTTGACTAAGCTTGTAATAGTACAACATGAGAACTGTGTAAGTTCTTAATTTTTCCTAATATTAATTATTAATATTTGTAATTAAAGATCGTTTTGTTGTTTAACTATTATTATTGGTTCATCTTTTTTTTAGTTATGTGTTCATTTTGGACCCCCCAGTAGGTATGGAAATCAACGGGTTGAACCATCTCCGAGAAGAAATCTCAAGATGGTTGAGGTGAAATTCTAGGAGTTCAACACCCTGGTAGAACACGTGCTACATTATCTAATGCTTTGTACAGGTGAATTGCAAAATTTAGGAACTATTGTGTAATTAACGGTTACCATGATGCTGTACAACGAACGCGTGATTTAGAACCAAGGTACGATGGGTGAAATTGGGCAATTATAATATGGTTGGCCGAGCCAGATGATTTCAACCCCTGGAATCCTGCTCCAAAGCCTTTCAAGAAGACTTTACAGTTTTACTAGTTTGATTAAAATTTAATATGTTATTTAGTAATTAATGTTATTTGTTAATTTAATCTAATTTTTTTAATGAAAATATGTCATTTTGTATTAATTTTCTTCTTCTTTTCTTATAATATATTCCCGTTAGCGATGCCCGAGCACAATACTGGTATATATATTGTATATACGTTGAACGATGAATAGATCTGTACAAATTTCACTCGAGGTAAATTAACTGTACATACTAATAACTGACAACTTATTAATTGGTTATACATCTTGACATGTGCATTTAAGGACTTTAAAATATGCAATCCGTTTTATTATAATTCAAGCAGTACATTTATTAATCAATTGAACATTACATTTGAAAGCTTTACAAAGCTTCATTAAAAGTGCATATGATATCTGTAAAAGTTAGAAAATATTTTCGCAAAAGCATACTAATATTGGAAAATATAAAGTGAGAATTACAGCATACCAATTAATATTTTGAGTACACTTTGAATATTAAATATCAAAAGCGTAGATCAGACGGTTCAATTACTATTAATAATTAATTATTAATTAATTAACACAAAAATTACGTCACATAATGATCACCATCGGTTTAATCGCTAGCAAGCCGATGGCTTTCATACCAAAAAATAGCGGAAATGTGCGACCACTAATAAGTGACCGCCATCAGTTCAAGCATAAGCCGATGGCGTTAATTAAATAAAATAAAGAAACGGAACCCGACCAAAGGTATATGAAATTTGTAGTTTACAACTTGACCGTTTGATCTGTAATTGTGTGATTTAATATTCGTGTTATCTCACATGCAATGGTTGGATCTAGGGGTGCACAAAAAATGTAAGATTCATAATTCGATTCGATTCGAGTTCGATTCGAAAAAATTCAAAAAAATTTTGATTCAAAAGTAATTCGGTTCGAAATTAATTCAAACCAGTTCGATTCGAAATTAATTTAATTTCAAATTCGAACCAGGCCCAATTCGATTCATGTGGTTCGCGAATCTGGCCCAGTTCGATTCGTTTAAACCAAGCCCAATTCTTTATAGTTGTTATTTTTTGGATAACAAAGGCTTTTTTTACACGTGGGCAGTGCGTGGCCCTTCGTCTTCTCCCATTCTCACGAGTAGCAAAGGGGACGAAAAGAAAAGTCCAAATAAAAATATCTTATCCCCATTTCCTAGCTAAAAATCCAAGCTATAGCTGCTGATACTCAGGAAGAGTGGAAATATAAATCCAATATAGTTCATCCCATTCTCACGAGCCAGATTTGCAAGATGGTCGGCTCCCCAGTTCTCCTCCCTCGATGTATATGCGTAGTTTTGAACTAATTTCGCTCTTCTTTCATGAAATCACAGCAGATTTATTCCCTTTAAGCTTTCTCTTTCCCTTAAGCTTTCAATTTCGAATTAATTTTGAATCAAATCGAACTAATTCGAATTATATCAAATCGAATTCGAATTGACCTTATAGGTTTGAAATCTATTTCAATTTCGAATTGGATTTGGTTTGAAATAATTTTGAATTCGAACTGAGCCCAATTCAATTTGGTTCGGTTTGTTTGCAGCTCTAGTTGGATCTAAATTTAAATCGTGTGTTACTTGAGAAGGTTTAATTTCTGATCGAGATAGCTATCTAATCAAAATTAAAGTCACTCTAGCACTCTTCGTCTTTCTTCGTTTAGTGTGCTGTGATCAATCACCTACCTCTTTTAGAGCTCTCTTCTTACTAGTTCCTCTTTGCAATAATGAACGACTACATTAGTTCTTTGTCTGATGATATACTTCTCAAAATCTTAGAGCGGCTCAAGACCGACGAGGCGGTGCGTGTTGGCGAAGAGGTGGATCAACATGTGGACCTCTTTACCCATCCTCGGAATTTGGTTCAGGAATTTTACTGCAAAACCTACCGTGGAGGGATTACTTCTCTACTTCATAAGATTAAGGATGTTCACATTCTAGAGATTTTCCCCAGATGCCATCTGCGCCGTGTATGCACACCTATATATATAGCTTGATCATATCATTTTTACAATATAATTAATTAGAGGAGGGACCAGTTACACCATTATATTTTATGGTGACACATCTTGACACCATATTTTTATAAGTTATTTTTCTGATTTTAAAATTCAAATAGTCAATCCAAACCATTCAACGTGATGTCCATATTAAAATGTGCTTGGAGACCAAATTTTACATTTTTTGGAAATTTATTAATATTCATTTAGAATTTTTTAAAATTGTTGTTTTTTAATGGTTCAAATTTACCTGATGTAGGGCACAGAAAGTTGCACGGCGTCAGGTTAGCTAACGGTGCGAGTTTTATATGTGGGTGAGTGGAAATGCTCCCAGCTGGGTTCAGTGCTCTGGTCCTTTGAAATGAATGTGAGTAGGTCACCGAACTCAGGGGAAGACATCCACTGGGGATTTCTTCCTGCATTCCTTCTGGTTCACCCCTTATGACAACCTACGTTCATGATCAGTTGTCGGAGGTCTTATTATTTTCGATTGTAGAGACGTTTAAACTGTTAGTTTGTAATAATCTAGAAGTCAATAATACGATAAATTAATCATAAAGCTTTGTTCATGAATTGAATGTTTATTTATATATATATCAGTCTGTTGCCTTGAGTATTATTGCATTTGTGGATCATTTCGAGTTCATGACTGAAATTGTGAAACTCCATAATATAGATGATATATACTCTTAAAAGGTCACTGACCAAGGTAATTAGCAAGAACACTAATTACGGCTATAAGGTTAGTATGTGGATTAAAAGATGGTTAAGTTTTACAAACCACCTGACACGAAATGTCATTTTAATCACATAGATACATGTTCTAGGAACATGGTATTTGACAGACTCCGAATGAAATATTGAATAGAATTGTGTTCGTGTCATTAATGTTTTCATTAAGTGTCAAAGTTCTATATTGTGAGATATTTATCGTTCCCACTAAGAAATATATGTGTGTGTGTGAGTGTTATCTAACGCTGTCCGTAAAAAGCAGTCATAACGGTAGCATTTCGATATGTATAGCTTAGCTGAGGAAGTGATAGTTTGCCAAGAATATTATTTGTCCCTCGTATATCTATACGAGCTATAGCATTACTGGGCCCCTTGGTAGAGTTAGATTATCCGCATGCGGTATAATTACAAGAGTAATTATATTTGATAATCTACTCAAGATCAAGAAAAAGATACAGTTACCAAGGATGACACACATCTACCTTGAAACTGATCTGATAGCTATGAGATAGAAGAACTGACACAAATAAATTGTTTATTGGATTGTGATATTGTACAGTACAGCATCATCTGTGTAATTGGATGGTCATGATGTATTGCCAGATGTCGCTCATGATTACAGAAGTTAAAACAGTTTTAACCCTGTTTACCAACATAATTGGATGATCACACCATATAGGAGCTACTTGGAGAATCTTACTGATTAATTATAAATTGATTATAATTAATATTAAGATGGTTATAATTAATTATACATGATATAATTAAATTATAAATGTCATATAAAATTGACAAGCAGAAATAACGGTTAATTTATAAACGCACACGTTACGTTGTATAAAAGTCACCGAACAACAACCGAAATCGAGCTGTGAAAAATATAATTGTTTAGAACAATTATATATATAATTTTGATTTAGATTTTAAATATTAATTATGGTTTTAATTTTAGGCTAACCTAGCAAATTAAAACTTTAATTAAAAATTGAAATCCAAAAATTCGAGAATATAAAACAAATCAATATGCATGTCGACCATCATAAATACATTTATATAAATATATATATATATATATATATATATATATATTAAATGAGGATGTCGGCAACAAACATACCAAAATCAATTTGATTTCTCAAATGGCCGAACCGCCATAAAAGGATATTTTGATAATTTTGCCAACCGACTCTAATAGGTGTCATGCAAGGTGTTGAGAGCATTTTGGTAATTTCATGCATATTGATGCCTATAAATAGAAGGGTAGGGGTAGAGAGAAAATGACTAATTCACATATATCGTATCTGATCTGTCTGATCGATTCGAGTTTCTATTTTCTCTTTTTCTCGATTATGGTTTCGGTGAATAGTGTTTTTGCAGAATTCCGCAGTTTACGGTATTTCTGGCAAAAGAAATAAATCGCTCTCCGGTTAGTCCTAGTGGATAACCAATAGAGGTATCACACGTGTGATACTCCGAGTCGATTCCTTCCTTGGTGTAGCTCTTCTCGCTTAATCTGCATTCCAACTGAGATTTGGAAACAAGGTATAAACATGTTATATTAATCTATTTAATTGATAAATAGATTTAATGCTTTAGCAAATCAATTATGGAGTAGATCTGTAAATGAATTAAATGAGGTTTTGATGCCAAAGGAATACTGAAGGTGGACTGCCTTGGAAAGTTTCCTGACATATCTTGTTTAATTCTTAGCTTAACTTAAACCGTAAAAATTTTGTTTTACACACTTCCACTGTTAAGCTAAATCAATGGGTTTGAATCGTCAAAACCCCAACATAAACTCCCAACGAGCGCAAGCCCCCGCCGTTAATTACATCAGAAGAACCTTTCGGATCAGACTGAAGACCTCATGCATTATAGGATTTGTGCCTGTTTGGATTGAACCGAATAAAGGGGGCTAAAAGGGGACTCATGTATGATTTTTTTTTGTCATGCAGTTGGTTCTCATTTAACTTTGGATTTCTTTTTGGTCAGTTATCTTAATGTATGCATGAAAATATAGATTTCACATTTTTAAGATGAGGACACACATGAGGAATGTCATTTATATGTTTTTAACTTGAAATGGGGGCATTTAAATATCATTTTTTTATATTTTTATTTTATAAATATGTCAAGAGAGGGGCATTTTGATCATTTTAGATTATGGCTGAGACATGGATATTTTCAAATGTTGTTTGGAATTATAGAGGATTAAATTTGGGTTCATTTGAAACTGATTTGAGTTGATTTGGACTTAGTATGAAAAAGTTATGGTCCAAAAGGACTTGAAAGGACTTATTTGTAAAGATTTTTATGTTTCCAGGAACTTGTTTGTAATTTCTGGAGGACTTGAGGCTGTGATTTGGACTTTTGACAGGGTCTGGGATGTAAATTGGGCCTTTAAGGGCTTGTTCAAGGAGGTTTTATGCTGACAGGGGCCTTTGTGTAAATTTACAGGAACTTCTCTGTATACTTTGAATAAACAGAGAGGTTCATGTGTAGAAGACTTTATTTGATGATTTCTGGGCTTTGAGATTGGTGTTGGACTTCTGAGATTTGGGCTTTTGAGTCTTTGAGATATGTACAGGCCATTGGATCAAGATCATGGGGCTTTAAGATTCGTGTCACATTATTTAAATTCATTTGAATCACTGACAAAGGGGTCCCATGCTGTCAAGAGCCGTTGGATGTTTAAATTTGGTTCGTTGATCGAAGGTGCTACTTTAGGATCCGTGCTGCATGCTTTGAGGATCGTTCAAGAGGGTTTCTCGGCTAGGGTTCATCTCTGACAAACTGGATCCGGCCGATCTAGGCCATGGCAGCGCCGGCCAAGGGCATGGTTGTGATCGTGGGACTATCAGGAATCCATTGGTTCCGTTGTCGGTCGTTGGCGGCCATCAGAGGCGGCGGAACAGGCATGAACAGTACTTGTCGGTACCGATTGGACTCCATATTGATTTCAGTCGATATCTTCATGATTTCTTTCAATTGATTGGTCATTTGGGATCATATGAGGCTATAGAAGATATTGGAAGCATCAAATTTATGTTTAAAGAAGCTGTGAGCATGATTTGGGTTCTATGATTTCGGTTTCAGTTCCAACTGGGTACCAATGGCTGGTATAAGGAATTTCAAATCAAATTGAGTATCCAAAGGAGTTACTTATGTCATTTCGAATGATTTGAAAGAGCTTAGAAGTTTTGGCTCATGCTCGATTAGGTTCTGGGTCAAGTTAGCATGAAGAACATATATTTTTCAATGTTTATATATTATTTTCCTTTGAATTTTGTATAAGATGTATGATTTTTGTTTCACATATTCAAATATGTATTTTTGTTTCAAATTTCACATTTCTTCTGAGCACCATAGCTAAATCAAAAGGGTTGAATCACAGCCAAGGGCATTCATGGTAATTTTACCAAATAAAATACAGAATTTTCATTTTTTAAAGATGAACTTTGATAGATCATAACTTTGTGTAGGAAAGTCCAAATGGTGCAAACTTTATATCAATTTTATGTGTTTTGATGTATTCTAATTGACTGTGAAGCCCATTTTTCGACTTGGTCCTTATACTTGTCAGAATTTCCAGATTTATCATAACAGTACATTTCATTATTTTTTACTGCATTATGTTGTACCAGTGGTGCTTTCAATGCATGGTATTGCTGGGCATGGACTTGGTATGATACAAAGGGGTACCAGAGAGCATCAGATAGCCTGGTAAGGGTCTGGTTGAGTTTAGAACAGATTTAAAGGGCATTTTAGCCACTGTTTTTATACCAGTATCAAAGAAAAGAGATCAAAGGATTCAAAGATCATGAAATTATCATTTTAATATATTTTCAACATGTCAGGACCTGTAATTTTGCAGAGAAGTCCCTGATTATTTTAAAATCATGTCTTTATACCTTCTCACTTGGTTTCAAGAGGTATTATCATCAAAACTTCATAGATTCAAAGATGTAAGCGACATGTAGCAATGTAATTGCTGCCTTCTTACACTTTGAACCTCAGTTTCTCACTATTTGCAAATATACCCTTCAAAAATAGTGAAATTAGCCATTTGGATAGCATAACTTCACCATTTTCTTAGATCTGATCACAAGTAGGCCTTTTCCAAATGATCATTAGGTTGAGAATTGCAAAGGATGCCTGTGGCTCACTTTAAACAACCCTTGTGTGTTTATCTTTTATTTAAAGTCACTTTATTCCCTTATTTTGATTAGTTTTATAAAAGAACCAAAGGGTCAGATGAGCAAGGATGCCTGTGGCTCACTACACTCATCTTTACCTCTAATTAATTTACAAAAATGATCAAGGGAGGCAGAGAAGAAGAAAGAGCATAAGAAAAATAGAGAAAATAAGTTGAAAAGTGATTTTTAGATTTGTATTGAAATAACAAACCTTGTATTTTTAAATGTTTATATACATTTTTATATATATTCAAGTGTTTTTTAGAAGAGAGCATCAGAACAGAATAGAAAAGAACAAGAAAATGTAAAGCAAACAGCCAAATTTCAAAGAAAAAAAAAACAAGCTTTATTAGCCATGAAAGGCATACAACTTGACCCCAAGGGCCTTACATTGTTTCAGATCTCTATTTACCTATGAATTAGGTATAATGTAGGAGAAGAACAAGAGGATTTGGTCTCTGGTTGCTACTGGTATGCTGGTACCAGTATGTGTGTGTGTGTGTAGGTGTATCTTATGTAGGTGTTTCTTTGTGTGTCTCCCTCCTCTCCCGGTGTATCAATCTAGGTGTCTTCATTTGAGGTGCCCTTTTATAGGCAAGGCACAGGTTTAGGGTTTGCATTGTAGCTAAGGTGGTCTCATCTTGACCCTTGGTGTTTGATCATATGACTGTGGTTGTTTGGCTTCATTCCATGTGTCTTTGTGCAGGTGATCACCCAATTGTATTTAAACACATCATCAATTGCGTGTTGGATGTATTTCAGCCTTTGGATTGATGCTAGCTGTGAGGGGTGGCTCCATAGCCCTTGATTAACTGTCATCTCGAAGGAGTGTGATGAATTGCATGTTTCTATTGTACAGAGGAAGATTCTCCTATTTTGGACTAACCTCAGGTGCTCTAGGCACGTGTCCTGGGGACCAGGAGAGGCTGTTGGCAGCTAACAAGCTGGTTTAGGGTGAACCCGAGCCATTTCAAGGCTTAACACGGGTCTTTCTTAATTACTGAGCCTTAAGCATGCTGTATTGCCACACGGCATCGTTTTAGTTCCCTTATAATGCTCCAAGGTCCAATTTATCATTTAAACAAAGGATCTGATGCTATCAGCCATGGCATGAACTGAATCAATGCTATCTGTGCAATTCTTTTTATTGAAGGTGTATATGGTATCGCCTATACTTATTTAGTATTATTGCTAAGTTTCAAGGTCCAATTTAGCTTAAGGCTCGAGTTCATCCATTCATGTTTCTTCTCTTCTCGATCAAAATTAGGACTTGTGAGAAAGAGATAGTTGCCGAGGTTCTAGTCAAAGGGAAGCTAGCATAGTCTCTTATTAATCCTAGCTAAAGGTTTGTTCAATCCCCTTTTGAATTTCTCGAATTTCATCTCTGGGTTTTAGTCATGGTACAAGAGAGGGGGAAGAAGACGATGTCAGGGCTTGGGCCCCGCTCGTCAGCCGCACTGACCTGTCGTCTCTTCTTTCTTTGCTCCCTTCCTTACTCTGTTTGTACTTGGCGCACCATAAGCCCAAGCACTGACAACTCCCTTTGAAACGCCGGGGTCCAATAGACCCAAGTTCATACACATCGAAGGGTTCAAAGGCGCTGAGTTTAAACTCAACACTTCCTTCTTTTGGATTTAGCTGGGCTGGGTGTATGGTGTACCAATGCACTGCCATCTCAGTGCATATAGCTTGTTTCCCATGCTCTGTGTCCATCCATCTCTGAGTTCCAGTGAAAATAATCACTGAGTGGCTGACAATGGGCCCCAAATGTCGGGTTCGTGCTTAGGTGCTCCATATTGCACTCGGAGAGCTTAGGGTATTTGCTAGAGGTACCCAGGCTGAGGTGGCACCACTCAGAGGCTGCCATGTTAGCAATTCCTTTGAAAATTCATAACTCGTCAGCCATTTGGAGTTAGAATCTGTATTTTATATCAAAATTCATGGTTTCAAACGTAGAATATTACCATGAATTTTAATATGTCTTTTCCTTTCATCTCGGGAAGATTTTAAACCATTTGGCGTCTTTCCAAGTATTTTTAAATCATTGCCAATTTCGGTTTTATTCATTGGCAACGTTTTAGGGTACAACACCTGAAAACAACAATTATGTACACATCTTAATAAATACTAAAACAAATTCAAAAAATGTAAAATTTGGTCTCCAAGCACATTTTAATATGAAGATCATTTTGAACGATTCGGATCATCTGTTTAGATTTTAAAATTGCAAAAATGATAGCATCTATATCATGGAAACTATTAGAGTTTCTAATTTGATGTGGCAGTTTCGAATTCATTTTAAGGGATGTGAGAGAATTTCTTATTTAGAAACTCTGCAGTAAAGTTTCTTATTAAGAAACTGTTTATAAACTCCATGCTGACTAAATGATTGGCTCAAATTATTTCTCCTTTTTAATTTGTTGCTGGTGTGGCTTAATAGAAACTCTAAAATTAGTTTCAAAGATGTGAGAGTTAGAAACTTTAGAGGCCTTAATTTCTACAAAGTGGTTAACAGATATTTAGAAACTCTGTTTAGGGATGTAGACTTATAAAAATGTGGTGTTAACTAAGATGTGTCACACAATAAAATGGTGTAATTGGATCCCTCCTCAATTAATTAATATAATTCTATACATAAGTTATTTTGACTTGTGTTTAATTGTATATAAATTTTATATAAATTCAAAACATGTGTAGGATCTGTTAACACAAAAGCTGCCAGAAATACAACCCAGATTTGAAAACTTGACGGTTCTCACTATTGCCCAGTGTTTTTATTCATATCTTGAAATGCAATATTGGATCATAGAGAGCTGTCCAAAGCTTGTACTAATACAACATCAGTCTTATGTAAGTTTCCAAATACATAGCGCTTCTGTTCATTTTTAATTTGTTGTTTACAGATCATAAGTAATCTAGCTAGCTAGTTATATATCAATTGATCAAGTATTTGTTACAGTTGTGTGATAATGATTATGAAAAATGGGAAAAAATTGTAGTTCCAATCTCAATGGTTGAAGTATTTGACAGAAGAGATCTCCAGAGGATTGATGTTAAGTTTTGGAGATTTGATACCATGGTGAAATGAGCGATTCAGTATCTCATGCTGGGTAAAGGGGAATTGAGAAACTTTAGGCACTATGATTTAGTTGTCACTCATAGAATACCTCATGATCCGAACAATTGTGACGTATGTCATATAAATCTAAGTACAGCGGGGAGTTATATGGAAGCAGCATGGCGATTTTCAAGCATGATGTTTGACCGTTTTTGCCCGGATGATGGTTTT
Source organism: Carex pumila (assembly GCA_033356055.1). Classification (NCBI taxonomy): domain Eukaryota; kingdom Viridiplantae; phylum Streptophyta; class Magnoliopsida; order Poales; family Cyperaceae; genus Carex; species Carex pumila. The sequence goes on along the minus strand of JARJHM010000410.1, from coordinate 243,624 downwards.
ATTATGAAATCGATTGAGTTGTACTTGTGAAGGAGGAGGATGTTTTTTGTTATTAGTGATCGATATACCTCAGCTCCTAGTTTGTGTGGCTTATGAACATTTAGATAAGTTTAATTATCTTTTGTTAGTAAATGCATCATGTTCAGTTGATTACATATATCCTGATTAGTGTGCTATGATTTATTGTTTATTTGCTAAATTAACTTGGATTGATGCATGGATGAACAACATATTTTGTGTATGTATGGATGCATGTATAATTAATTTGAATGTTTTGTAATATATGCATATGTTGAATTGGGGTAGGGCTGGCAAAAAAATTCGAGGTTCGTGATTCGATTCGGGTTTGATTCGGGTTTGATTCGAGTTTAGTTCGATTCGAAATAGGTTCGAATTGAAACGAACCAAACCAGGTTCGGTTCGGAATTAATTCAAACCAAACCCAAACCTAGCCTGGTTCGATCGAAATGGGTTCGATCATTTTTATGGTTCGAATCTCATAATAACATCGGCTGTCCATTTACCTGATGAAATTAAAATTCAAGATAGAGAGTTATAATTTAACTTAGCTGACACTCTCTCGCTCTCAAATTTTAATAATCTAGTTTTCTCTCCACCTCTTCCTAACTCACTCTTCCTCTAGCTCTAAAATCTAGCTGATACTCTTAGCGACTGGCTGTCTCTCCGGCTGTCACTCCTTTCTCCGGCCTAGATAACTGTCTCTCCTCTCTCTTCGGTTGTTTCTCATAGTTCATATCAGGAAAGCCATCTCTGATGTATTTTTTCATGAACAATTTTTCAACTTAAAAACACTCTTTTCATAATTCATAATTCATACCAATAAAAGGAAGTCATGTGAATTGTCATATTGAGAAAAAAATTAATATATAAATTACCGGTATAACTAAGACTAGGGGTGGCAACGAACCGAACCGAACCGAACTTACCTTAGGTTTGGGTTTGGTTTGAATTAATTTCGAACCGAACCTGGTTTGATTCGTTTCGAACCGAATCCATTTCGAACCAAACCCATTTCGAACTACACATTTTTCGAATCGAACCCGAACCGAACCACGAACTAAATTATTTTTTAGCAGTCTTAGTTATACCGGTAATTTATATATTAATTTTTTTCTCAATATGACAATTCACATGACTTCCTTTTATTGGTATGAATTATGAATTATGAAAAGAGTGTTTTTAAGTTGAAAAATTGTTCATGAAAAAATACATCAGAGATGGCTTTCCTGATATGAACTATGAGAAACAACCGAAGAGAGAGGAGAGACAGTTATCTAGGCCGGAGAAAGGAGTGACAGCCGGAGAGACAGCCAGTCGCTAAGAGTATCAGCTAGATTTTAGAGCTAGAGGAAGAGTGAGTTAGGAAGAGGTGGAGAGAAAACTAGATTATTAAAATTTGAGAGCGAGAGAGTGTCAGCTAAGTTAAATTATAACTCTCTATCTTGAATTTTAATTTCATCAGGTAAATGGACAGCCGATGTTATTATGAGATTCGAACCATAAAAATGATCGAACCCATTTCGATCGAACCAGGCTAGGTTTGGGTTTGGTTTGAATTAATTCCGAACCGAACCTGGTTTGGTTCGTTTCAATTCGAACCTATTTCGAATCGAACTAAACTCGAATCAAACCCGAATCAAACCCGAATCGAATCACGAACCTCGAATTTTTTTGCCAGCCCTAACTAAGACTGCTAAAAAATAATTTAGTTCGTGGTTCGGTTCGGGTTCGATTCAAAAAATGTGTAGTTCGAAATGGGTTTGGTTCGAAATGGATTCGGTTCGAAACGAATCAAACCAGGTTCGGTTCGAAATTAATTCAAACCAAACCCAAACCTAAGGTAAGTTCGGTTCGGTTCGGTTCGTTGCCACCCCTAAATTGGGGTCTATTATTTTGGATGTTTAATTAATTTGGATATTTTGTAATTAATATATGCATATGTTTAATTTAACTTTCTTGCATATATAGTTATGTTACTCTAGTTAGTTACAAAAACTTAATTATTATGAACTTCATTAGTTTAACTTCGTCAACCTTGGATCTGTTTTAATTTAAACATTCATGAGTCGTAAGCTCCGCTCCACCAGACCATTAGGAAGATTTTGAAGACAAAGTTTTGAGAGTCGTTCGTCCGCTTCATTTTTTTGCTCCGTCACGTCACCTCTGTTTTTTTTCTTGTTTGTCCGGTTCATTTCGATTCGCTCCAAAGCAGATGATTTCGTTGCTACTCAATGCTTCGTCTCACGTTTGAGTAGGTGCTCCCGTCCAACGGATCTAGTCACCGCTCGCCGGTCCATCTCGTCTTACTTCAACTGAGTAGGTGTTATTGTTTAACGGAATTGGTCATCACTTTGCGATCCACTTTGATTCTCCGGGTACGATTGAGGATGTTGTATCTTCGCTCCATCCGCCATAGTATTTAATATAAGTATATAACTATATATGAATAAGGTACGTGTTGTTGTGGTTGTGGCCGATGATGACATGTGTTTCTTTCTTCCTCCTTCCTCCCCTCTTCCTCTCCCTCTGCCTCTTTCCACTATTGTGCCCTCCTGTGAGGTGACTGTCCCGATCCAGTCAACTCAGCTTCCTGTCTGGTTTAATTAAGTGCATCCTCGACTGAGTGGTGACTATCTTGGTCCGGTTGATTCAGTTTTCTGTCTGGTTTGATTCAGTGCCTCCTCGGCGAAGTGGTGACTGTCCTGGTCCGGTTGATTCAGCTCCTAGTTCGATCTAATTCAGTGCCTCTCGGGTGTGCATTATTCTAGACAGTGTTGACACAGTGTAGTCACACTCACTCTATTGCTACAGTTGCATATCAAGAGAAGATAATGAACATGCCCATTGACTTGCTAATATGACGCGAACTGAACATTTCTTAATTATTGTTTTTACTTTTCCTCTTCTCTTTAATTTTTAGCGGTGAAAGATTTTACAAGTAGTTCAGTGTATATGATACTATCTTTATTTAATAAGAATATGTATGCTGGAACATGCTTGTAATTTACTTTGAAAAAAAAGGACTGCGATTGGAATAATTCAACATTAAAAATTGACTTCAATTTTATTGATCAGAAGCTTCATAGATAGAGAGAAAATTTAGTGTTCAAAGTAACAAGAACGTAAAAGTCTTCACTTAATTTACAAAAGATGTCATTGAAATCTAACAATTAAGGTTTCAAATTAGTATGAAAAATAATTGCAAAGTAAAGCTACGCGTATAAAGAATCAGAGCAGATGCGCATATAATGCTCCGCTAAGTGTTCATAAACATCACATCTTAGTTCTACAAGTATGGATAAGAGAAGGAGAAGAATGCAGAGAACTATTGTATCTTAACACTTTGCTGAATTGGATTCTCACCAAATACCTTAACTTTTCACGTGATTTTGCTGATCGACTTTTTTCTCATACCAAATCGATTCTCGTTACCTTTAATCTTTGCTTCCGATCACTAACGCGACACGAATTTCTTTTCCATTTCTCATTTGAAAAATCCCGTCGCCATTCCGATCACAGGGTAAAGCTGCGATAGTAACATTAGAATTTTCAAAGATGAGGAGGGATCAAGTTACAACAATTTTTGAGTTACCATAACTATTTTCTACATTTTCAACGTCCAAATCGTCGATCCAAACTATTAGATGTGATCTTTACAATAAAATGTGTTTGGAGACCAAATTTTACATTTTTTGAAATTTTTTACTATTTATTAAGATGGGTACAAAAGCTAGTCAAATTCAGACCATTGAATTTTGTACTCATCTTAATAAATAGTACAAAAATTTCAAAAAATGCAAAATTTGATTTGGAAACACATTTTATTGTGGAGATCATGTTGAACATTTGAATCGACCATTTAGACATTGAAAATGTAGAAAATGATTGTAATAATTTGTTGTAACTCAAAAATTGTTGTAACTTGTAGGAGTGTACAACGGGCGGGTCGATGATAATTTATTAAAATTTTAACCCAACCCGATTACACTGGATTAAAAAAATTCTTTACTTGACCCACCCATAACCCAATCCAACCCATCTATTTTTTGATATACGGGTTATGCGGGTTAGACGAGTTAAACGGATTATAAATTCAAAGCTATCATTTTGGACTGATTCAAAGGGAGACATTCAAAAACAGAAGTTGGCAAGTTGGTAACTTATCATGGTAACTTACCAACGTACCATTGCATTAAATAAACTTATCATGGTAAGTTGGTAACTTATTAGAACCAGTTAGTACCAGTGCAGTGGTACTAATTTGTATTTCATTTAGAGCCCACAATAATCCTATTTTGTCCAGCCTACATTAGTGATGCTAAGCATATAATGATATTGGTACCAATGCAAAAAACTGAGTTAAGCATATACTAATACTAGTAGCAGTGCAAAAAACTGAGTTAAGCATATATTGATATTGGTACATAAGAGATATTCTTGTAAAGATTTTAAGTATTTAACAATACAGTGGTACTAACTGGTACTAGTGCCGGGTCGCGAGCGAAGGAGATAAGGACTCTGGGTCGGATTCGGGTATAAATGGGTTAGTAAGAGCAAATCCGTGATCCGACCAAGAGTAACGGATTTATCAAATTTCAACCCGTATTCGACCCAATAACAACTCAACCCGGTGAAAAACGGATCTGGTCGGACGGGTCAGATGGGTCGGGTGGGTCACGGATATTTTTGTACACCCCTAGTAACTTGATCCTTCCTCTTCGAAGATTTAAGATGGTAACTAACGAAAACTTCGTATCTAAACATAAATATTCTCTTAGCTTGGTGTTATAAATTTTCTCTTTTTACATTTCCCTTCCACTTAGATAAACTGTTCAGAAGCACAATCTAAAAAGCGAGCATTCTCATTTTTCAATAAGATTTAGAATTGATCTCCTAATTTAAAAGATACCATAAAAAACAGGCAACCGAATAAATTATTGTAATTTTTATTTAAAAATAAAGATGCGGTAGCACAATAGAAGTACGCTGTACGCATATTTATGGAACGCAATTATCTCCGAATTCGGACGGATTGTTTACGCCCCGGTTACAAATGTACAATAGAAGTAGGTCGTTCGAATTTTATGGAACGCACATACGAAATAATAAATAGCCTTTTTTTCTTTGGAGTGCTATTTACGGCGAAATTTGTACAATATTGAGCGGAGAGAAAAAAAATTTTCATTAAAGATCAATTTTACCCTTTACTCTCTCTTCATTATTTATCTCAGTTAATATAAAGATAACAAAAAAAAAATTAATAAAGGAAAGAATTTCCCGTAAAAAAAAATGTTGGAATCTCACATTTATTTCTTTTTTATCTCCATATCTTCTTTCTTCTCCATGTTCTCTTTCTCCCTTTATCATTCCATCAGCACGCATAATAAAAATGAAAATGAATCAGATGTGTTGGTACGCCATGGTAATGAATAGATATTGAGCATCAAATTTTATTTTATCATTAAAAAAAAAACCCCAATAAATCCAATTTTATCATCCAAAAAAAAACCCCAATAAATCCAGCAATTGCATTTTTATCATAACCAGTTTGAAACTGCTATCCTATGCGGTACCAACTTTATATTTCAGACTGAGTTTAGATTGTTATGGGGAGCTACGCTCTCAAAACAAGCTATTTTATTTGTAGTTTAGATTGAACATGAGATCCATTATTTTGTTCGAATTTCAGAACAAAAAAAAAGGTTGGCACTACCAATTTGGGGTTGACGTTTGAAACTTAGTACAAGTCAATAGGGCCAAGCTGTGGTACCTATGTGGAGTCGATGTTTGAAAAACGGTACAAGCAATAGGTCTGCAGTTTCAATCTACAATCCTGATAAAAATGATATTATTCAGAAAAAAGGATTAATTGGTTTTTTATTTTTGAAGATGGTAAAAAACAAAAATCGGATCAAGCACTTTACTAGTAATATTGTATTTTTAGTTTTTACAAATAATCTACGATATCATCTCAAATGCATCGTTATTATGTGCTGGTACGCTCTGGTGATAAACATGTATTGAGCACTCAATTCACTAACCACTGGTTTGCAAAAATCAACATAAATATGAGTAAGAAGAAATATAAAAGAATTGGAGGCTACTTGCAAACTTACCATGTACCAGTCAGTATTAAAGATGTTACTCAACAATGAATAATATAGACGATATCTCAAAATAAATATTGTAATATTTTATTCTTTTGATTTTGTTTACATTCCATGTCCCAGCTACCGTTCTTATTTACTCTTTTTTTTTTTTTTTTTAGTTTTTATTTCATGTAACTAAATGAATCTGAACAGATTGTGTGTGTGGAAAGTTCTTTTCTTTATCAATTTTTTTTTATTGATTTTGTATTAATTGAAATTGATAATAAAGAGAGAGAATAAAAGACAATAAATATTTGGTGAGCAAAACTTTTCTCACCGTTCAATATTATAAAAGCATTGTTGAAAATAACACCCCTTTTTTTTAGCTTATCACAAATCGGATCTTAATTGCTTTATAATCAATCCGCTTCCTCACTCTTCATTTACCAAAGGTCCTGACTCCTGCGTGCTCCGCCGCCTCTCTCACTGGCCCTCCTCTGCCAGTGCGCTTTCTCTCCTTTATGAAACCCTCTTCTCTCATCCGTACCTTTGCTTTTTTTCTGATAAAAAACTAGGATTTTGAGTTTTGCTGGTATGCCCCTACTAATGATGCAAATGTCCAGTAGCTAGTTTATTTAGACTACTTTTGCTTCCCCCTTCTCTTCATTTCAATTGATTTATTCGCGAGAATGATCACAGGAGATTTATTTCCCTCCACTTTCAAGCTCTTATTATAGCACTACAGTTACATAATCAGATTGATTTTGTTCTTTTTTTATTATCTGATCAGCAGAGTAATAACCCAGAAGGAACGAAAGGCTGAAAGGTCCACAGTACACTTTCTCCAGTTTCTAACACCATGAGTTTATCTTCTATGGTAGCTTTCGAAGCCTCATCCTCTCCATTCCTCTTCTCCCAAAATAAGCATCAGGGTGGTCGGTTAATGCCCTCAGCTGGGCCCAGGTGGACCCGGATGAGTCCGTTGAGGTGGATCCCACCACAGGCGGCACTGGCGGCTGAGAAAGTTGGGGTCACTGGCAGTGATGCTGACAGGGTGGGGTCGCTTAGTCAGGTTTCAGGTGTTCTCGGTTCCCAGTGGGGAGATGAAGGGAAAGGGAAACTTGTTGATATTCTTGCCAAGAACTTTGATATTGTTGCCCGCTGTCAGGTTATATGAATTTTAATTTAGTTTTCCTGCCAAGAACTTTGCTAGGTCAGTACTTATTCGGTGAAGAATTGTGAGCCAATACAAATTCCGATGAGAATAGTCTGAGTATCCTTTATGTTTTCTGGTCATACAAATAGTTGAATATCCTATATGGTTTGGATGTACAAACAAAATAGTCCGGGTATCTGGCTATGGGTTTGGATGATTGGTTGTCTAAACTAGAGAAAACTTTTAGAACAGAAGTTTGAAAAAAAAAAAAGTTACCTTTTCTCCTTTTTAAGTAGGATTTATGTCTTGTTAATATACCATAGAAATTTTAAATTTAAATTGGTGTATCAAAGTTATTGTATCTTTATGTATTCAGGGAGGAGCAAATGCGGGTCACACAATTTACAACTCGGAGGGAAAAAAGTTCGCCCTGCATCTGATCCCATCTGGAATTCTAAATGAAGAGACTATGTGTGTTATTGGTAACGGGGTTGTGGTTCACCTACCCGGTTTCTTCAAAGAGATCGAGGGTCTTGAATCCAATGGTGTTTCTTGTGGAGGAAGGATCCTTGTCTCTGACCGGGCTCACCTCTTGTTTGACTTCCACCAAACTGTCGATGGTTTGAGGGAGGCCGAGCTTGCCAACTCTCTCATTGGAACCACTAAACGCGGAATAGGGCCATGCTATTCTAACAAAGCGACCCGGAACGGGTTGCGGGTCTGTGACTTGCGGCACATGGATACTTTCAAGGACAAGTTAGATGTTCTTTTGAGAGATGCATCAATGCGGTTTAAGGGATTTGATTATGATGTGTTTTATTTGAGGGATGAGATGGAAAGGTACAAACAACTTGCGGACAAGTTGGAGCCGTTTATCACTGATACAGTGTATTTTATGAATAAATCGATTGAAGAAAAGAAGAAGGTTTTGGTTGAAGGAGGTCAGGCTACTATGTTAGATATAGATTTTGGTACATATCCGTTTGTCACCTCTTCAAGTCCTTCAGCTGGTGGCATCTGTACAGGTCTTGGTATCTCACCAAGAAGCATTGGTGATCTTATTGGAGTGGTGATTTTTTTTTTTTTCCTTCTTATTTTTTCTCTTTTTAACCATTTCAGAAATTCAGTACTGGGACGTTGTACAGATGTTCTAATGAAAAATTAACCAATAATCTGATCTGGTATCAGTTGCAGGTACTGTTATCTGTCCCTGACTGATATGTACCAGAACCATTTACTGTTAACCAATGGTTATTTTAATTTAAAATTTCATGGTTTTTCAAAAATTATTAATAAACCAATATTGTGGGTTAATTGTTGCGACAAAGAGGATATCCTTCAGACAACATTTGGCAAATAACACCCAAGTGTTGTTACGACAAAGGGGATATACTATATAAAAATATAACAGTGTCTTTGATCAAACAAACATATTATGTCGAGTGCTGTAGTAGACCATAAAGGTACACTAAATGGTTTCATTTTCCTCTCCTGAAAGAGTTGCACTGAGAGAATATTTTGCTTCCAATGTCATAGGTCAAAGCATACACTACAAGAGTAGGTTCAGGGCCTTTCCCAACAGAAATTCTTGGCAAGGCCGGAGATACGTTGAGAATGGCCGGAATGGAGTTCGGCACAACGACTGGCCGTCCAAGGAGGTGCGGCTGGCTCGACCTCGTAGCACTGAAGTACTGTTGTCAGATCAATGGTTTCTCTTCTCTTAACCTTACTAAACTTGATGTCCTCTCAGGCCTCCCTGAGATTAAGCTGGGGGTTTCTTATCACAAATTGGGTGGAGAGAGAGTTGAGTCGTTCCCGGCAGATTTGGAACTTTTAGAGGAAATACAGGTATGTCAACTATACTCTTTATCTCTGCTGGGTTTTACACGGGTAGTTTTTTATGGAATTGCTGGTGTTGAGCTGTCATTTGATGTAGTTTTTGTGTGAGGTTTTTGAGTAGGGTTAAAATGCCCCATTGTCTTGGTGCCCTGATCATGCCTCCCATCCTTATCTCTGTTTTCAAAGTCCAAACAGTTGATCCAAATTGCTCAACATGATCTCCGTATTAAAATGTGCCTCGAGACCAAATTTTATATTTTTTTTGAATTTTTTTACTATTTTTTTCAAATGGGTACAAAATCACTGTTTTTGAGAAGATTCTGGACCATCCAAAATCAGTGCTTTTGTACCTATCTAAAAAAAATAGTAAAAAATTTCCAAAAAATATGAAGTTTGGTCTCCAAACACATTTTAATGTAAAGATCATGGCAAGCGGTTTGGATTGACTATTTGGACTTAAAAATGGAGATAAGGATGTAAACAATGGGGCATTTTAAAAGGAAGCAGCTGTTTAGGGTTGGTAGTTGGCAGTTAAAGCAAATTATTGATGTTGAGGTCATTAGTTTATATAGGTTCAATTTTCTCAATTTTAGGTCAACTATGAGGTTCTTCCAGGCTGGGAGAGTGACATATCATGTGTGAGAAATTACAATGACCTCCCTCAAGCTGCACGTAATTACGTGGAGAGGATAGAAGAGGTAGTCGGTGTTCCGATCCATTACATTGGTGTCGGGCCAGGTCGCGACGCTCTTATTGTCAAATGATCTAATTATTCCAGCCAAAGAGATGTAACCTCAGTATAATTATTTTATTTGGTCCGGGAGAGGCCATTGTTAATTCTATATTTCTGAGAATTTTGGTGATTTTGATCAGCAGCATTGGAATTTTAGAATGCGTTACTGTTAGCAGTGATTTGTTCTTGTTGCTTGCAATAATTTGAGCACCGTAAGTTGTTCTGATAATAATATCTGCTAGTGAAGGAACATAGGTTTAACATAATCTGTTTTCTTATTTCGCTAGGATTTGAGTTCTTCTCAGGTTCTTTGTTTTTATTAGTTTTATGCAATTTAATTTCGCAGTTCAAATAGGTAACTACTGGCGAGTAGGTTGCTGCTAAATGTCTAATTTCTTTGATCCCTGGCAATTCAAAATGATTAGAGAATTTTTTTTATGGAGTGAAGCTGTTATTTACTTGTGCTCCTAAAGTTGTTTAACAAATTTAATTCTAGAGTTCATTGGATTGGCTTTAAAACAATGAATTAAGCTGCTGAATTCAAATTATTTTACGAGTACTGTGTTGATGTGCAAAATTTATAAAATTTTATATTAAGTACAGTACAGAGTCACACAGTAAAAAAAAGAAAAGAAAAAAGATCTATGTGTCATTTTAGTACAATTATTTTTCATTATTTTTGAAATTCAAAGACAAAGGAAAAGGAAAAAAATTAAAATAAAAATAAAAAGAAGAAGCGTATTGACTATTGAGCCGTCAATGCCTGATTGAGTAGAATGAGACTTATTAAGTCTTCAGCTTTAATCTGGCACGATTGTTAAAACGGACCCTTATAGCTAAATAGGCATGATTTTCAATCGCTCGGCTGGGAACTCATTGTATTGAATGCGGTACCTGGAAATATACGGATTCTTCTAGAATATTAACCAAATAGTTTATTTTATAGGGTAATTATAATTTTTTCCACCCATCCATCTCCCATTTCATCCCTCAACTAACTTTCTATTTTAATTATAACTATAACTACTATTTCTAATAACTTTTATTTTTTTCCTTTCTCTTCCACTTCTATTTTTTTTTTTCACCTCCACCTCCGCCTCCCTCTCCCTCTCCCACCTCCCTCTCTCACCTCCGCCTCTCACCTCCCTCTCTCACCTTCACCTCCCACACTTCACCTCACCTCCACCTCTACCTCCCTCTCCCACCTCCGCATCCCACTTCCTCTTCCGACTTCGTTTTTCCATTAATAAGCTCCCCTCCCTCTCGCACCTCCCACCCTCTCCCACCTCGAAATGATAAATACAATAAACTCCCTCCATCTTACACTTTCGCCTCAATTTTTTTTTCTCTATGCCTACTGCTCCCGCTCCAGCGAACATTCTGCCAGAGATCATCCGTCACTCCATCCCAATCAAGCATGCATACTAGGAATGAATACTTCAACGTGTATGAATGAATACTTCAATGTGTATGAATGAATACTAAAGTACATCTCTACTGGGTCAGATCCGTCATTGTCGATCGTATCAAAATAATTTTGTATATGTATATGCAATTAATTATTTTCATGTTTATGTTCCCCTTCCTCATGAAGTAGCGAGTTTTGCAAAGAACAAAACTTTATTAATGATGAATTAGGCCACAGCTTATTAAATAAATGACATAAAAAAAAATTTGAAAAAAAATAGAGATATATGAATGAATACTTCAATGTGTATAAATGAATACTTAATATCTTAGTGTGAATACTTGCGTGACAAGATATTAATACTTGTGTAACAGACAACTCAAAAGTATGTCATCATGGATCTGATTTAAAAAATAAAATTGTGTAGAAAACGTTTGTGATTTTAGATTTGCAAAATTCTTCACAGATCGTCACAAATATGGGTTAGATTGAATGGGAAAAAAAACCCCACTTCTAAAAACGTGTAAAAAATAAATGAGTGATGTGTTCAGTTTTTATATTTACACTTACACGATGAGGATCAATACTTTCTCGATAAAAGATGAATACTTGTGCAACGGACAACTCGAAAGTATGTCATCATAGATCTCATTTAAAAGATAAAATTGTGTAGAAAACGTTTGTGGTTGTAGATTTGCAAAATTTTTCAAAGATCATCATAAATATTGGTTAGATTGAATGGAGAAAAAAATCCACCTCTAAAAACGTGTAAAAAATGGATAAGTGATATGTCTAGTTTTTATATTTGCACTTGCACGACGATGATGAATACTTTCTTGATAAGGATGAATACTTGTACAACGAACAACTCGAAAGTATATCATCATGGATCTTATTTTAAAGATAAAATTATGTAAAAAACATTCGTAGTTTTAGATTTGCAAAATTCATCACCGATCGTCATACATATTGATTAGATTGAACGAAAAAAAAAATCTCACCTCTAAAAATGTGTCCAGTTTTTTTTTATATACTTCATATGTTAGGTATGAATACTTGATGTGTTATATATGAATACTTGATATATTACAAATGAATACTTGCGCGCGTCAGCTGTAAAATCTTTCAAATATTATGTGGTCCTCAAATAGTAAGTGGTCCCCCTAGGTAGTTAGTAGTTATTGAAGTAGTTAATGATTAAGGGATGAAATGGGGATTGTTACAGGGGGATAGCTAGATGCTTTCTATTTTTTATTAGAACATAGATTTTTATATCGAGAGATGCTAAGGCTCTATTCGGCGGATCAAATTAGAATGTCTCGTAAAAAAAAATTAATTAAACTGAATTTTTTTCTTTCCATGTACACAATAACAGTACGTCAGCGCTGAACAGGACCTAAATTAAATAGCAAGAATGTTTTGCTTTTCTAGCAAATAGACTTCTCTTATTTAAGAATTGAAAAATGTTCTTCAACTGTTATTTTTGTTGATCTCTATTTTGTAGAAAAAAAAGTAAAATTTAGCCTTATACATTCTTTCTTTCTTTTTTCCCTTCTTATGTAAAATATTTTTCAAGATAAATTCAATTTGCATTTACCTGTGTCTCTCATCTCCTCTGATATTTTGGTATGTTCTAGTTGGATCTTTATCTTCTTCTCTTTTTTTTTAAAGATTTTTTTGTTATTATTTTTGTTTCATTTTTTATTTTCAAAATTTATAAGACTTTGAATCGCCACTTCATAAATTCTTTGTTTCTTCAATAAATTAGTGTAATAATTAGAAATTACACTTCCTTCTTTCTCTCCCTTCAAGTAATACGAACAACTCGTGTGCTCTATATGATCTTCCTTCGCATTTTTTTTCCTACCAATGCATCTCGCAATTTATTTGATCTTTAAACTTTTTGGTTATTTAAATTTATTTATGGAAAAAATGAGTGTTATGAAATTATGTTGTAAAGAAATTTTGAGAAAGGACATTTGCACGTACTTTTCGTGCTTAATTATTGAATTAATGCTTATTTTTGGTCATTTTTTAGGAGAATTTTGAAGAGGGAATTTCAGCAAGCGATGTTTTAACTATGAACACTTCAATGGTGGTTTTAACAATTATGTATAATTTTAATGATTAAAAGTTATTAATTAAGAACTGAATCTTTGGGTCAGAAAGAATCAAAACAGATAAATGTCTAGGGACACAGCTAAGTTGTAAATTGAACAAACTTATTTGTTAATAGCCTATTTTTATTTGTTGTTTTTAAATTTTATCTGTTAATTGCATGTTTTTTTATGTTAATTTATCAAGTTTACTTGTAAATTGTATCAGATGATTTAACAATTAAAATGGTCATTACAGAAGTGTAAACAAGTGTGCAAATAACCAACGAACATGTGAAATTAACATTTAAAAAACTGTAATTAACATACATATTTGAGCAACTAACAACACGTATTGACTTATTAACGCATTGAAGACTTGCAATCATTGCTTTGTCATTAATATGTCTTTCGGATATATGTTTGTGTGTACATCACAAATATGAAAATAAATAAATTTTTTTTCAAAACGACCAATTAGACTCTTAAAGATGTTACATACTTTTTTTTTATAAAAGAAAATGAGTATTCTATAAATTTAAAATTAGCATTAATAGAAAAGTCTATAATTGAATCAATTTGTGGCTTTTTGAAAATTAGAAGAGTTAATATGATATTATAAATTTTAGAGGGAGGAAATTCGCAATTTCAATTTTTTTAGCCTATTTTTTGACCTTTTTATAGTCGATCGATGACAATATTCTTTTGCCTTTTTGGAGATGCTTCTTTTATCAGGAATATAAAAAATAATTAATTAAATAATGTATTTCTTCATTTTTATTTCCAAAGGGAAATAAATCTGCTGTTATTCCATTCAGGAACCTGTTATTCTGATCTTAACCGTTGATTTCATCAATTCATTTTGAAAAATTGTTCTTTGAGATTCGCGTATAGAATATTTATGTACGAATCTTAACGAAAATCATAGGTTGGGGTCGGAATAACAGGTCTCTGTTATTCTATTAAAATAACAGCAGATTTATTTCCTTGGAAAGATTTTTGCGGGGAGGATTTCACTGCTTTCCCTTTTTTATTCTCCAAATCTAACAATTTGTATATCAACAACAGACAATGATCAACGGATGAGATTAAAAGGAAGACTCCCGAATCTTGAGCTAAATTTTTTTCTCTCTCCGTCAATCCCTCTTTCCTTTCCCCTCCCGACCTCACCTCCAGTCCCACCGCCCCCAAGTCTGATTGAGGGTTGAAAAGGCTGAGCCGCTGAGGATCTTAGTGGAAGCCTGATTGAGGCGAAGCAGCAGCTAGGACCAACGTAACAAATTCCGCAAAGGAGAAAATTTTATGGCCTGACCTAGCATATCCTCTTCTTTGTAAACAGTCAAACAAAACCCCAAGCTTCTTCCATGGCGGCGTCGAGCTGCCGCACGTGCGACCCGGACGCCACCGTGATAACGGACGATGACACGGGGGCACACATATGCCTCGGCTGTGGCGCGGAGTTGAGTCCTCCGTCGAACGACTTTGTGCACCAGATGGCCTTCACTTCGGACGGTGCTCTTGACCTCTCCGCCTACTGCCTCGTGCGCCCCGATCAAACCTTTCGTGAGCGCAAGATCAACGATGCCACTGCCGAATTGAGGTTTTTTGCGTCCCGCCTCGGCCTCTCGACTTCAATGTCCCAAGAGGCGCTCCAGCTGGCGCGCGACGCCACCGATGGAGAGTTGGCAACGAGGGAATCGGCGTTTCTTCCGGCTCTCTGTGCTGCTTGCTGTTATATTATTGCTCGTAGGTAATATGACAAAAATTATATTTGTCTGGAGTTCGGGTTCTTTGTGGGTTCATTCAATTTCAATTTTTTTTATTAAGAATTGGTACTGATTTACACTTTTGGCAACTAAGAGAAGATTAACACTTAGCATGCATCAATCTTAGAAGGAAGTGAAAATCTTTGGGACCATTCATATGCTATTGACCAATACAAACCACGATGGTTGTAGTGTGCAATTACTGAATTACATGCTGTATTTACATACATTTGTCACTGAAATATACAATTATATAAAACTCATGAAGACATAACTTTATGTGTGCGAGTTCTTTGGGGGTTCGTTCAATTTCAGTTTCTTTATGGAGAATTGGCACTGCTTTGTTCTTTCGGCAACTAAGAGAAGATTAGCACTTAACATGCATCAATCTTTATAAAGAAACTAAAGTCTCTGGGAGCAGGAATTCATATGCTATTGACCAATACAAACCAGTACGGTTCTAGTGTACAATTACAGGCTTTATTTCGATACAGTTGTTAGTTTGTTACTGAAAAATATGCAGTTACAGTGTTTTCTTAATTGTGTCTATCCAACAAAAGCTAGAAAATTTATTTTCATCAGGATAAGCTGGTATATGTCAAGATTTAGTTGGTCCATTGTTGGTACTAGATCAAACCAGACTGATATTGTATTACTGCACATGAAATCCTCTGCATTGTTCTTATAACTACCACATTGTCAGTACTAGACCAAACCAGATTGATATTGTGTTACAGCACATGAAATCCTCTACATGATTCTTATAACTACCAACAGTCTTACTCTCCTGAAACTTTAAGAAGATATAGTCGGTACGTTGTCGGTACTGGACCAAACCAGACTGATATTGTATTTTACATCGCATGAAATCCTCTGCATGATTCTTACAACTACCAGCAGTCTTATTCTCCTGAAACTTTAAGATGTCATTTTTGTATTACCAACACAGGCACAGCCTCCCGCTTTATTTGGATGAAGCTGCTGATGCAGGTGCTTGTGACCCGCATGACCTCGGCGACCTTGTCAAGAGAATCTCATGCCACCTCCACCTCGCTCCGCTCCCAGAGTTCAACAATGGCATGGCTCTCGATAATTTCCTTCGCACCTCTCAGCTCTTACCAGACATTGACAGATTAGAAGAAATCATCGGCCAAGCCAAGTTCCTTCTTGATTGCACCACTAAGTGGTCCCTATCCACCGGCCGCCACCCCCGTCCGCTGCTCGCAGCTGTTGCCACCCTGGCTGCTCAGGCCAATGGTGTTGCGTCAGTATCTGTGGATGACTTTGCAGCTGAGATGGGTGCTGTGGTTTCGACCAGCCAAACTCGGTACAAGGAGTTGGTTGAAACCCTAGCTCATGCTTCTAGGGTTTTGGTGCCGTGGGGCGCTGACCTGACGGGAAAGAATGTCGTGCAAAGTGCTCCGTTGCTGATACGGCTGATGGAGCTGAAGTCTGAATCTGACCCATCAGATCAATTCTCAGATAATGTCGTTATTGATACAGATGATTTTTTGAATGATTGTAATTTGCCAGTCCGTGAGGAGGAAGCAGGGTATTTTAAAATCAGTGAAAGAAGGAATAGAATTGGAGAAGGGGGTGGACATTTGGAGAACGGAAAGTTATCTGCAGAGTGCTTATCAAGTGCGTACCGAAATGTCAGAGAAAGGATAAATAATTTAAAGAGTTCTGGTGTGATTGGAAAAGGTCCAGAGAAGAGGAAAAGGTGTTATGACCATACGTATCAAATTAATTGTTGGGTCAATAAATTGGATGAAAGGAGGTGGAAATCTCGCAAGAAAATGACAACCGATGAGATTCGGGATATTAATCTGGGTTTTGATGCACCTCCACCGTCTTTTGTTACTGGCTTGGAGTTGCGTGAACATAGGAGAGAGAGAATCAGGGCTGCTAAATGCCGAATTGACGAGGTCAGGACGAGGTCTCATAGTTTGGAAGTAGTGAATTTTGTTGAAGAACCAGTTTGCGGGAAGAGAGAGAAGCCAGAGCGAAAGAGGAAAGGTGCCATTGATGGTGTCGACTGGGAGGATCGCATTATCGAGCTTTTGCTATTGCATGGTGTGAACGAGGCCGAGATTGAAGAGGGGCAGTATAAACGATTGTTGGATTTACACGTATTTGGATGATAACTATTATTTTTTTTTCGTATAGAATTTTTTTAGCATGATTTTTTTTGTGGAATATGTGAGGTTAAAAGGGCTGACCCTTTTTTCTTTAAGTTATAGAGGCTGTTTGAAGGCATTTTGATTAACTTGCTTCTTTCAAGGAATATTGATAATATATAGTGTATACTAATGAATTGTGACAAATTTTGAAATGTAGGTTTGCATTTGTCTTTGTATATGTGCTTAACGTATATTGGTATACATTATAAAAATTTCCTGCTGAGATTTTTTGGTCTTGCATTTTATTTTATTCCATTGATTACGAGAAGGGAAAGGATCGAAAAAGATTTTCTTCGAACAAGTTCACAAAACTACCAAGTTTATGAAATGTTGATGAACCTTGGGAAAATTAGGCGAGCGCAGTTTAAAGGCATGATAGTCATAATTCCGTGGGTAATATGGAAGTCCCGATGTGCGTGCCTGTATGGAGCCAACTCTCTAAACCTCCTGCAAGTCAACCATTTGATCAGTCAACTGGTAGCTAGCGCGCAACTGGCACAATCTCTGAAACACAAGCTACATTGTGCTACTGCTGAATTTGATCACTCTCAGGTACACGATGCTGGTACAGTGCTTCATAGATGGTTCTTATTTGGACCCACATAGAAGAGGGGCAGCTTTTGTAATTCATAGATGGTGCCTCACACTCTCATCTTCACATATGCAAAAGATGGAAGGTTTTCTGTGAAAAAGGCTTTCCAGTTACTCAAAGGATCCATAGGGCAGCCGACTGACAAGACGTTCTGGGAGTGGTAGTGGGGAGGTACACAACTCACCCCCTAAACTCAAGATCCTCATCTGGAGAGCAGTTCATGGGGCTCTGCCAGTAAAGGTGGTACTGGCATCAAGAATCCGCCAAGTCTCTCCTCTCCGTCAGCTATGCAACAAGGAGCCAGAATCATTGCGAGTTTGCTAAAAGGGCATGCTGGTGTCTACTCTCGCAGTGAGAACTGATAACCTGGTGGACAGTTTCAGGGAGACAATTCAAAACATGGCCGTTGTACTCTCTGATACTGACACATGCTCCTTTGTTTGTACCGCTTGGGCAGTGTGCCAAAGTAGGAACGAAGCCATGTACGGCACCAAACAGCAATCTATTGGGGCATTTCGTGCTTTCTATAAAGCAACAATGAACCCTTGCCAGGTCAGGTTACTGATGGGAAATCTGACATCAAACCAGCACAAGAGGGCCGCTGTCATGGCGGAACAGTCGAAAATACCACATGAAAACGAGCCGCTATACCAGTATATCTGTTATGTAGATGGTTCATGGGCACCAGATGGTTCTGCTGGAATAGGGGTCTGTTTTATGCAGCATGGCCGAGTTGTTCTTTGGATCTCCAAGGCAACTCAGGCCATTAGCCCGGCACAAGCAGAAGCCAGGGCTGTACTGGAAGGCTACACAATACTGGCAGAAATGGGGAGTAATGAGGGGATTGCCTTTACTGACTCAAAGGAGACAGTTCTAGCACTAGCCAGCAGGCAACCGAACCAACCATCACTGATTGGAGAACGTTTCAAGAAATCTGGAAAACGTGGACAATTCAAGCACAGGCAGACAATAGAATTAAAGCTTTGTACTGCAGCAGGGATCATCAAAGCCTTGCTACTGTGCATAGGTTAGCTAACCAGGGGAGATTGTATGGATGGGACAATAGGGGTACCAGTGAACCTGTGTTTAGTTCAGAGGAAATGATGTAGGCCTACGGGTCATGTAAGAACCAAAACAAAAAAAGAACATCTGATCCTTGCTGTTTGTTTTTGTTTTTGTTTTTACATCTCTGTCTTTGCTGTTATTTTGTTCTTTGAGCTGTTAGTTTGTTTTAATTTGGTACATGTTGTATAATAGGGTTTCGTGTCATGTGTACCCCATTTTTGTTGTTGTTAATTTTGGGGACGCACCTAGTACAGCAGTACATTTAATGTAACAAATGCTATATACATATGTTAATATTAAAAACGTTTGTTCCTAGGCCGTAAAACAAACGTTTTGGTTTTAATGTTTTTAAAGTCCAAATTGTCGATTCAAATCGTTCAACATTTAATGTATAATCAAATGTGCTTGGAGACTAAATTTTATATATTTTTTTAATTTTTTTACTATTTAATAAGCTAGTTTTAAGATTGTTGTTTTTAGTTATTTATGACTTTTTCACTGTTTATTAAAATCAGCAATTTTAAAGCAGGCTTAATAAATAATAAAAAAGTTTCAAGCACATTTTAATATAGAGATCACATTTAACAATTTGAATCTATTGTTTGAATTTTGAAAATTGGAAAATCATTTGGATGCACCACAATTTTGTAACAAACATTTTGATATTAACCAACCCCTCTCTCTCTCTATATATAAATACTTTTATAAGAGTAAGGCTTGGGTGCTATGGATAGCATAGAGGCCTCTATGCTACGGCTCAATATTTGAGTTTTCAAAATCCAAACAGTTGATCCGAACCATTCATCTTATTCTCCATATTAATATCTGCTTGGAGACCAAATTTTATAATTTTCTGAATTTTTTTACTATTTATTAAGCCACTTTGAAAATCGCTAATCCAACGATTTTACTGTTTTGTGCAGCCACCGTTGGATCAACAATTTTGTAAAATACTTAATAAATAGTAAAAAAAATTCAGAAAAATGTAAAATTTGGTCTCCAAGCAGATATTAATATGGAGAATAAGATGAACAGTTCAGATTGACCGTTTGGATTTTGAAAACTCGAATATTGAGCCGTAGCATAGAGGCCTCTATGCTATCCATAGCACCCAAGCCTTACTCCTTTTTATAATATGAGGGTTCAAATGCCTCCATTTTTGGTGCATCCATCATGTTTTCATTTTTAAAAACTTAAATAACTTAAAATTTAAATTATAAATGTCAAAATAAAACCGTAGGATGTGATCTATGTTATTTTCTCTATATGCTCATAAAATATTATCACATTTCAATTTTATTTTTATGTGAATTAATAAGTTGAAAAATCAACATCTAAAAATTATCCACACCAGTACATTTTTAACAATTTGTTTCGTAATATTTCACATGTGCATAGATAAAATTATATAGATCATATCCAACAGTTTTATTTTTGACTTTTAACTTTTAAGTTTTAAATTTTTAGTTATTAAAGTTTTTTAAAAATAGAAGCATGATGGAGGCACCAAAAATGGAGGCATTTGAACACTCCTCTTATAATATATATATAGACTAGAGAGAGAGAGAGAGATGGGCTACGGTGAGTTGCGAAATAAAATGTGTTTCTATTTCACGCCGTACTTTTATTTTGAAAGTCCAAACGACCGATCCGAACTGTTAGATGTTTAATCCATATTAAAATGTGCTTGGAGACCAAATTTTACATTTTTTGAAATTTTTTTACTATTTATTAAGCATTTTTGAAAATTACTGTTTTACTGTGAATAATGAAAAAAGTAAAATTTTCTGGACCATCAAATCAGCGACTTTCAAAATTGCTTAATAAATAGTAAAAAAATAAAAAAATGTAAAATTTGGTCTCCAAGCACATTTCAATATGGAGAACAAGATGAACGGTTCAGATTGACGTTTTGAATTTTAAAATCGCAAAATATGAGCGTGAAGTAAAATAGTCGCTTTACTTCGCAACTCAATGTAGCCCATCTCTCTCTCTCTCTCTCTACACACACACACACATATTAAATGAGGAGGGATCCACCTACACTATTTTTTGATGACACCCGGATTACGTCTTACATTTTTAAAGTTCAAATGGTCGACCCAAACCGTTCAATATGATAAATATATTAAAATGTGCTTGTAGATCAATTTTTTTTTTTTGAATTTTTTTACTATTTATTAAAATGGATACAAAATTGCTTAATAAATAGTAAAAAAATCCAAAAAAAATGTAAAATTTGGTCTCCAAGCACATTTCAACATGGAGAACAAGATGAACGGTTCAGATTGACGTTTTGAATTTTAAAATTGCAAAATATGAGCGTGAAGTAAAATAGTCGCTTTACTTTACAACTCACCGTAGCCCATCTCTCTCTCTCTCTCTCTCTCTCTCTCTCTCTATATATATATATATATATATATATAGTTAGGCTGGGGTGCTATGGATAGCATAGTGGCCTCCCATGCTACGGCTCAATATTCAAGTTTTCAAAATCCAAGCGGTCGATCCGAACCGTTCATTGTTTAATCCATATTGAAATGTGCTTGGAGACAAAATTTTACATTTTTTGAAATTTTTTTGCTATTTATTAAGATGGTTTCAAAATCGCTGTTTTTATTAAAATTCTGCACCACTGGAAAACAGCGATTTCAAAAATGCTTAATAAATAGTAAAAAAATTTCAAAAAATGTAAAATTTGGTCTCCAAGCACATTTCAATATGGATTAAACAATGAACGGTTCGGATCGACCGTTTGGATTTTGAAAACTTGAATATTGAGCCGTAGCACGGGAGGCCACTATGCTATCCATAGCACCCCAGCCTAACTCTATATATATATATATATATATTAAACGAGGAGGGATCCACCTACACTATTTTTTGATGACACCGGATTATGTCTTACATTTTTAAAGTCCAAATGATCGATCCAAACCGTTCAATATGATAGATATATTAAAATGTATTTGTAGATCAAAATTTTTTTTTTTTAATTTTTTTACTATTTATTAAAATAGATACAATAATTCAATGGTCGGAAAACAACGATTTTTGTAAAATACTTAATAAATAGTAAAAAAAATCAAATAAATGTAATCTGCAAGTGCATTAGAATATATCAATCATATTGAACGGTTTGAATTTGAAAACTTTAACAATACAAAGTGTATTTCAGAATAAAAGAAAGTGTAATTGAATTCCTCTTTATATTAAATTATATAGTGTGTGTATTATTCGAATACCGTTTTCACACCCACCTTTCATATTGGACAAATAGTAAAACTAATCGAAGTGAAATAATTTACCGCGTGATGTAAAACTGATCAAAGTGAAATAATTTACCGCATGATGTAATATGTTGCGCGATCAATCGAAATCTAATTTCATATTCTCAAGATTCGAGTCAGGAGTAAGTACGCAAGTCTTTACATCCAAAAAAAAGAGTTAATTTCTTATATATCCTTGAAGAGTTACTTCGATTTTCTTATTTACCTCTGTACTCTTCATTATATCTAATATATCTCTCAGCTATGTCTTTTCTTTCTTATTTGTCCACAAATTTAATTATTCATATTTAATGACTTATTTAAATCTATTGTTGCCACTAGTACCCTTATTTCCAGTACACTCAAATTCCAGCAAAGATGAAATGTATTTCAGCACTACTATCTTCAACACCATTTTACTGTTGTTAGATGCTCCTTTTACAGATTTGGAGTAACATTTTAATTAATTGGGTACAGTTTAAATTAACAGACCTCGTTTTAAATTATTGTAGCCCTTGATTTGCTAAATTCGATGAAGGTCCATCTGATCATTTTACCACAGGGTTCACTTGAGTCTTCCTACATAGATGCATTGGCAACAACTGCACATGTACCAGTTCTCTCTTTCTCGGCAAGCGAGACATCCTTTCCTCCAACCCAATTTCCCTCCTTTATCAAAACAGCACCAAGTGACGCAACTCAATCCCAAAGCCATTGCCAATCTCAATATCTACAACTAGAACGAATGGAGCAGCCCTCATTTATGAAGATTCTCCCCAGCACGCTGAACTCATACCTTCTACAATGAAGGAACTTAGTGTTGGTGTAAATTTTTAGAATATTCGGATAATTATAAATTAATTAAAATAAATTAAATTGAAATAGAGTTACTCGGATTTTGTACAAAATACTTTTCTTAAGCGTATTCTGTCTCATCGTGCAAGATGAAACTACAACCAAGATAATATGGAGTTGTTGCTCCTTAAGCACGCCATAGAAGCAACTGACGATAACTTCACAATATCTAGCATAGATTAGATATTATTTAATTTGATTGATACACAATCAAAATGGAGAATAAATCAAAGGAGTTATTCTGTGGGAGAAATGAATCAAAGAGATTTTATTTTATGAATATCTAACAGAGGAGAAAGGGTGTGAGCAAAATGAAAATGAGTTTTACCCATGCCAATCAAACAGGAGATTGCTTTATTTATAATAAAATAGAGATTTAATGTATTAAATAAGAATTAAATTTAAGAAAGGAAATTACGGATCCAAATATATGACAATTAATGAGAATATTAATGGATAACCAATCAAAGACTAAAGTTTGGACTAATTATAATTCTTATTAATTATGAATCAATTTAGAGTAATTCACATAATTGAAAATGATTAGATATAAGATTTATATTTGAACTCTCAAGTTCAGAAATATTACAAATGGATATTTGAATTAAATAGAAAATATTGAGTTGAAATTTTGAGTTTTCAAATAAAGTTCCAACACTTGAGATAGCAAGATTCATCACATTCCTATTTCCTCGACTATTAGTAATGAACAAATCCATGATAACTTTGTTTCTGTCAAGGGAATGAAGAGGTATATAGATATTATTGGAAACAATAAATTTAAATGACTCATTAAATATGAATAATTAATTTTGTCGACAAATAAGAAAGAAAAGAAATAATATGAGAGATATATTAGATATAATGAAGAATTTAGGAATAAATGAGAAATTGAGTAACTCTTCAAATACATGAGAAATTAACTAAAAAAAATGGGTACGCAAGTCTTCACTATTGTAAAAGAAGTACGCACGCAAGTCAGACTCAAATTTTCCTCCGCCACCAAAACTGACAAAGCGCCTTAATAGACAACCAAAAGATCCCCTCACACGCCAATCACCAATACTCCCTACCCCTCCAGTTTGTCGATTTCAGGAGGATAGTTCTACCTGAGACGCACCGAACTCTGAAGGTACTGGAGATAATTTCAGCGGTTTAATAAATTAGAAAGTACAATAAAACTTTCGTTGGACAGGGCCTATATCTGCAAGGAACGCAGTACCTTCAGTAACATGTGGGCCCAGGAATCTGTGATACAAATGTCGAACCGACATGGACAAGTATCTAACCGCAACAGACCAGGTTTATTTAACACATCATACTCTCTGTCCTTCTCTATCTTCCCAACAGGACTCTTCCGTTTTCTATGTTCTCTCTCCTTGCTTCTCCAATCTGAGCTCAGTCTGTGAAGACGAGAGTAATTTAATTCAATTCTTCTATAGAGGTAGAACAGAAGAGAAGAAAAGAGAGAAATTTGGAAAAATGGGTTCCATTACAATAGTAGGCGAGGAGGTTGAAGCGGGGGTGGAATGGTCGAGTGAAGCCGTACTGTATGTGAACGGCGTGCGCCGGGTGTTGCCAGATGGGTTGGCCCATGTCACGCTTCTCCAGTACTTGCGAGGTTTCTCTCTCTACGATTTTTCTGCTTGAGGAAATTTAATTGATTTTTCAAAATTCTGGAAACATACGGTTATGAAACCGTAATTTTAGATTAGAGCTTAGTTACACATATAATCAGTTTAAGATTAGAGCCTAATGGTTGTTTCTTAGAAGTTACGAAATCGTTATGTTAGAATATTATGAAACGGAAGCAACTTTCTTTCTTTTTTATCCTTTGTTTTATTTATCTTCATATTTGCATATTATTTTTCTTACTTTTTTTTTTTTTTGCAATTTCTCAATCGGGGCTGCTAAAATGTATCAGTTTTTTTTTTTTTTTTAAGAAAGACTTGTAAGTGCTTGGTTTGACATAATTTGATGCTCTATAAATGTATCATAATTTTTTTCTTTTGTCCCTGTTCTTTAACTTTGTTAATTAAATTGTACTTTTTTTTTTAGTGTCCTCTTAGTTAACCAATTTCATTCCACATGAAACCGAATATGATAAGTGTGATTATTAAATACAATGTTGGCTCAAAAAGCTCTTTTCTGTAGTATGCTACAGGGGTGGAGCTGTGATGTAGGTTCGGGAAGGGCAAAAATTTATGGCAGATAATAATTTTACAAATTTTTTTTGTTGGATTACAAGCATATTCTGCATGTTTTTCAAAATATACTTCAGTTTTATGATCGCTCTATGTAAAGCATAAACAAATAATATGTTTGCTTTAGAAAGGTCCCTTTTTCCCACTACATAACTGGAAAAAATTAAATCTGCTTCGAAGGAGTAGTAAAATTGGGTGGTCATACTAATTGGTCGGAATCTAGTGAAAATGGTAATACTTGACAGTTGTTGCAAATAATATTCAAGTTTCAGATCCATCATTTAGAATGCGATCTATATATATATATATATTCATCAAACACATAAGAAATAATGAAATCTGATGTAAGCCTTGATGAAATCAAATGACACTCAAAATGCATGAAACTCGATATACAAGTACAACCAATCTTTAAGTCAACAAACATGCCTATAAGCTTTTTTTTCCCTAAATTTATGGGAATTCTTTATGCTTGATTTGAAAAGTATATCAAGATTGTGAAGTTAACCCATTGTTAATGGATCCCAACACTTGAATATTATACAGGGAGATACTAAAAGTACCAAAATAAGTTTCTTTGAGAATTTAAAAACACAAGTATAGAACTGATTTGACCAGCAGTAATGTCTTGCATTTTGGCATAAATAATGAAGTTTGTTTTGAACATTTGATTTTTTTTTTTGTTTGGGGTCCAGATATGGGATTAACAGGTACAAAACTGGGATGTGGAGAAGGTGGTTGTGGTGCTTGCACTGTCATGGCTTCTTTCTATGACCGAGATGCCAAGAAATCAATGTAAAAACTGAGTTTCTGTGCTTATTCTTTTTGCTTTCTTGTGCTTAGTTGGACTTTGATAACTGATCCCACACCTTTAGTTTTAGTTTTGATCAATGAATGTCAGGGGCGGATCTAATGCGTGCTTGTAGCCTAGTGATTAGAATTTCATTTAGTGGTTGTGGAGAACTTGGGTTCAAATACCATTAACTACACAGTATGTATTTTCACATATTATGCATTTTACGTTTCAACCCCCCCATCTAAATTTTCTAGTTCTGCCCCTGATGAGTGTAGCCAGCTCAAGTTCCATTTGTTGGTATAATAAGTAAATTATCATCTTCCTTCTGAGTTGATTATAATGGTTTTTCAGGCATTACGCTATAAATGCGTGCCTGGCACCTTTATACTCTGTGGAGGGAATGCACATTATTACAGTTGAGGGTATTGGAGATTCCAAGTTTGGTTTACATCCTATCCAGGTATACTTACTTTTTCCGCCCATTTTTGAAAATTTTAAAACAACTGTAGTATTAATCCCGGCTTTTTAGATAAGAAACAAGAAAAGATGCAAATGAATGCAATTCCATGAAGGCTGCCTCTGATCTTCAATTTAATATCATTAGTTTTTTGGTAATATAGGAGTCGCTGGTGGAGGCGCATGGGTCCCAATGCGGGTTCTGTACACCCGGCTTTATAATGTCCATGTATGCATTGTTAAGATCCAATAAGCAACCCCCAACTGGAGCACAGATCGAAGAGTCTCTTGCTGGTAACTTGTGTCGTTGTACTGGCTACCGACCAATAATTGATGCTTTTCGTGTTTTTGCAAAAACCGACAATTCTCTATATTGCAATGCATCACCAGCTGCGTCCCCTGATGGCCGCATTATTTGTCCCTCCACAGGGAAACCTTGTTCTTGTGGTGAAGCTACGGTAAAAAATGAAAAAACAAAACCAATTTCATACAATGAAATTGACGGGAATAAGTACCATGAGAGAGAGCTAATATTCCCTCCTGAGCTGGTACTGAGGACTCCTTTGCCACTTCTATTGAATGGTTTTGGGGGCATTAAGTGGTACAGGCCTTTATCACTTGATCATGTCCTCAGTTTGAAAAAATCCTATCCTGATGCAAAGTTCGTGATTGGTAACTCAGAGGTTGGGATCGAAACCAAATTTAAAAATGCACAATATGGTGCTTTAATATCAGTGACACATGTGCCTGAACTAAATGTGCTAGCAATGAGAGAAGACGGTATTGAAATCGGCTCATCTGTGAGGCTGGCCAGGCTGGAGCAAACCCTTAAAAAGGTGGTAGAGGAGCGTAGGGCCCATGAAATGTCCTCGTGCCGTGCAATTTTGGGGCAATTAAAATGGTTTGCTGGTTCACAGATTCGAAATGTGGCCTCAGTAGGGGGTAACATTTGTACCGCTAGCCCAATATCAGATCTAAACCCACTTTGGATGGCCTCTGGTGCTAAATTTCAAATAATCGACTGCAAGGGAAATGTGAGGAGTGTACCAGCCACGGAATTCTTTTTGGGTTACCGAAAGGTAGATATCAAGCAGGACGAGATACTCTTGTCAGTTTTTCTCCCCTGGACCCGGCATTTTGAATTTGTCAAGGAGTTCAAACAGGCACATAGGAGGGAAGATGACATTGCCCTTGTAAATGCTGGCATGCGAGTTTATCTGAAACAGATAGATGGGGGAGAATGGGTAGTTTCTGATGTGTCACTTGTCTATGGTGGTGTTGCAGCAGTTCCATTAAGTGCCTCAAAAGCGATGAAATTTTTGTCGGGGAAAATCTGGGACGAGAAATCGATGCTTGAAGCCCTAGATCTGTTGAAAGATGATGTGGCACTTTCTGACGATGCTCCTGGTGGAATGGTCGAGTTCAGGAGATCGCTAACCCTGAGCTTCTTTTTCAAATTTTTTATGTGGGTTAGGCATGAGATGAGTCAGCAGGGGTTGCTTAAGGAGGGGTTGAGCAGGCATGACCTGTCAGCTATAGAGCCATATTCACGGCCTCCCTCTAGCGGAATCCAGAGCTATGAGGTGTCACAACTTGGCACGTCCGTGGGCCTACCTAAGCCACATCTTTCGGCAAATCTTCAGGTAGTTAAAATACTGTGCTGATCATGATCTGGGCAAATTTAGAAAAAAAAAATAATTA
The DNA here is from genome assembly GCA_033356055.1 of Carex pumila. Taxonomy (NCBI): domain Eukaryota; kingdom Viridiplantae; phylum Streptophyta; class Magnoliopsida; order Poales; family Cyperaceae; genus Carex; species Carex pumila. The sequence continues at coordinate 215,395 of JARJHM010000410.1, read as the reverse complement.
GCTGTTATCTGGATTAAATTATCATAATTAGCTGTTAGTTTTAAGGCTAAATAATTATTCACAAGATGTAAATTCTGGCATAGGACTTTATGCACTGCTTTTACTAGCATGAGGTTATTTTCTTATTTTACATGTACTATCTTTTTTTTTTAACTTTTGCTAGGTGACTGGTGCGGCTGAATATACTGATGACACACCAACACCTCCTAACACTCTACATGCAGCTCTGTTATTAAGCGAAAGGCCGCATGCAAGGATAGTTTCCATAGATGATTCGGCTGCAAAATCATCTCCCGGGTTTGCAGGTTTGTTTCTGGCCAGTGATGTACCAGCTAGCAATGCAATTGGGCCAATTGTTCATGATGAGGAGCTTTTTGCTTCAAAAGCAGTGACCTGTGTTGGCCAGGTATTGTTATTTAATTTGTTCCATACAGACATGTTTTGTGTTACAAAATTGTCCTGCTGTCGAGCTAATGTATTGTATGATTTTTCCCTTGCTAATATTTCCTGTCCTTTTTTTTCCTTTGGGAAATCTGATTATTGCTGTATGTGCCAATATTGGAAATTTGCTGAAACCACTGAAATTGTAATATTTCATTTTAGACAATCATACTAGTTTTACAGTTGTACAAAAGTCAAAAGACCAAAATTGCAATTATGTTCTTTTTTTTTTGTCTCTAACTGTGCACAGGTTATTGGTGTGGTAGTGGCAGATACACAGGAAAATGCAAAAGCTGCTGCCAACAAGATTATTATAACTTACGAGGACCTGCCTGCAATTCTTTCCATAAGAGAGGCAATTCAAGCGGGAAGCTTCCATCCAAACACAGAACGATGCATGCAGAAAGGGGATGTCGAAAAATGCTTTGGATCAGGTTTGTGTGATAGAATCATAGAGGGAGAGGTGCAAGTTGGAGGCCAGGAGCATTTCTATTTGGAGCCACAGTGCAGTTTGGTCTGGACTGTAGATTCAGGAAATGAGATTCACATGATATCTTCTACACAAGTATAACAATTTCACATTATCAGTACTACCTAAAGATAGAACATAGATTGCAAGACTATCATAAACTTTATTAAAAATCTACAACCCAACTTTAGGCTGTAAGAATTCAAGACTATCATTAACTTCAGTAGCCACTGGATCGAGTCGGTTCAGCTTGACTTGTTAGACTGATCTTGACATGTCACCAACACTTGTAAATAATTTTCTTGAAGATATTATAATTGCACCTTTTTTATAAATGTTATGTTTTTTTTTTTTAACTTTTAGAGCCCTCAAAAGCATCAAGAGAGCGTGGCACGTGTGCTAGGCCTTCCCTTTTCAAAAGTTGTTTGCAAAGCTAAGAGGCTTGGAGGCGGGTTTGGTGGGAAGGAAACAAGGTCAGTGTTTATTGCGGCAGCTGCCTCAGTGGCTGCATATCATATGAGACGGCCAGTTAAAATCGTTCTTGACCGTGATGTTGATATGATGATCACCGGCCATCGGCACAGCTTCCTTGGCAAATACAAGGTTAAAATAACTGCTATACTGATAGAAACAACTTCACTATATATATTATAAATGTAAAAGTACCACACATATATGGGGAATTTGTTAAAAACAAAAACCCCTACTTCGTTTGTAGCTGCAGGAAAGTCCCTCGTATTTTTTTATTTGCAAAAAGAATCTTCTCAACTTTATCCAGAAATTTTGTTGCCAGACTGTGAGTTGGGTAGTCACAGAAAATGAATGTATTTTACAAGGTTAAAATAGCAGCCCCTCATATTTCTTATGGAGTATAATTAAACCATTATATCGATTTCATAATGCTGTCTTGAAAGTACGGACTGTACAACTTAAATATTGGGGTCATATTTTGTTGGAAGATCTACTTTGCACATACATGATGTGAAATTTGTTACCCTATTCTTCTTGGATTTTATTAACTTTGTATTATATGCTGACTTCTCTTAACAGGTTGGTTTCACAAACGAGGGAAAGATAGTGGCTCTTGATTTGGAATTGTACAACAACGCAGGAAACTCACTTGACCTGTCCCTATCAGTTCTAGAACGTGCTATGTTCATGTCTGGAAACGTGTATGATATCCCAAACATGAGAGTAAGAGGTCGGGTTTGCTTCACCAATTTCCCGAGCAACACTGCCTTTAGGGGATTTGGTGCTCCGCAAGGCAATCTCATTGCAGAGAATTGGATCGAGCGGGTCGCTATGGAGCTTCAGAAAAATGCAGAAGAGATTCGGGTCAGCACCTTTTTGGCAACCTTTCCAATTTGGATTCTGTGATGTTATGATATTCTGTTAGAAACCTAAATGCATCGGGGAAGATCTATTTTTGTCTTGATAAATGGGAGGAATTCCATTGGTATGATAGGGGATTACTGGTACGATGAGTTGTTTGGCAATTTGAGTTCTTAAGTTCTCATCATGCATGTTTTATCATTTATCTGGTATGGTACTTAAAAATGGAATAGGATTTGTTCTTTTGGCTTATTTTATTTAAATCTAGTTTTTGCTTTATCCAATATAATACTGGACTACTGGTGAGGACCCATTTCCAGTTTCATATTTTAATTTTGGAGATGAACTCTATCAAGTAAAATCTTGAAGCTTCACCATTTTGCCTATGAAGGTAACATAATTCCTGGATTAGATTGACTTCTGATATCACAATTTTTTTTTTAGGAACTCAACTTCCACGGAGAGGGATTTGAAACACACTACGGTCAGTTAGTAGAGCATTGCACATTGAAGCAAGTATGGGACGAACTGAAAACATCTTGTGATTTTGCGAGAATGCGTCAAGAGGCAGCCTCTTTTAACCGTCAGAATCGCTGGAGGAAGCGTGGTGTTGCCATGGTGCCCACCAAATTTGGGATCTCGTTCACTTCCGCACATTTGAACCAGGTTTCCTTTGCACCAACATCTCTTTCAGTCAGTCTAATTTTGTATAATTGTCATGTGTTAAAAAAAGTTCGCCTCCATTGCCAGTAGGTTTGAGCTCAAACACTGCATTTTATGTATTGTGTCAATTAGGGCTAGTTCAGGATTTAGACACTTTAATTGCTTGGTCACAAGAAAGTGGTGACCTTGAATTAAGTTGTCACACTTAGGGGGTAAATTAGGCGTACTCCACTAGCCCTTATTGCTCTTATCACACAATTTTGGACTGATTGTAGCACAGTTCTACCGTTGAATGTAGGCTGATTTTCTGTCGAGGGTTAATTATTATTTGGATGATTTGGAGAATAGTTTCATAGGTATCAGTAGAATTGGTAGGAGAATTGTATTCTACATAAAATATTACGATTTTTTATCTTTACTATTTTCTAAAGATTGATATAATTGCTCCAGGCTGGTGCCCTTGTGCAAGTATACACTGATGGTACAGTACTGGTGACACATGGTGGAGTAGAGATGGGTCAAGGTCTCCACACAAAAATAGCTCAAATTGCAGCCTCTTGCTTCAACATCCCTCTTAACTCTGTTTTTATATCTGAGACAAGTACCGATAAGGTAATTATAGCTCTTATTTGTCAGAGATTCGTTCAATAATTGGCATTTCAGCTTATATTGGTTTTTGCTAGTCTGCTAGTGCTGCCTACCAGATCAGTACTAGTTTGTCTAAGTACCATTTTTGGCCATTTAGATACCATGCAAAATATAGTGTGCATTCTATTTTTAATTTATTAAGAAAATAACATATTAATGTAATATTTTGATGTGCTTTAGGTACCCAATTCATCCCCAACAGCAGCATCAGCAAGTTCAGACATGTATGGAGCTGCTGTTTTAGATGCTTGTGAGCAAATAGTTGCACGAATGCAACCTGTTGCTAGTAGAAACAAGCATGGTTCTTTTGCTGAGGTAATTTATTTTCATGTTTTATTCGTTGTTTTTTATGAAAATATTAATGAATAAAAACTAGTAATTTTACTAGGATTGTGTAATAATCAAGACAGTTAGATTTCTGTGTTTTGAGCCTGGCTGTGTTTTTCATTTAGATACAGGTATAGAGCTCTTTTTCCTCAGCACTAATCATTAGTGGCTGATGTACAGTACAAAAAACTGCTAAATAATTAACAGTCTGGTTTGGATACGTACTGAGTGAGTTCTGTCAATGCAAATTATACTTTTAACTGTAGGAACTATTATTGTTACGCTCGTGCTGATACTTATAATTCTTTTACTTTCATTTCCAGTTAGCCCGAATGTGTCATTTTGAGAGAATAGACCTGTCTGCTCATGGCTTCTATGTAACACCCGGTATCAATTTCAACTTCAAAATCGGTAAGGGGGCTCCATTCAATTACTTCACCTATGGCGCTTCCTTTGCTGAGGTTGAAATTGACACATTAACTGGAGATTTTCATACTCTATCTGCTGATGTTGTCATGGATTTGGGGCGTTCTCTTAATCCAGCAATTGATATCGGCCAGGTAATCTGTACATGCAATTTTTGTGTTGGAATCTTTTCAGGAACTATGTTTAGGTTGCAGATTCATCTATGCCCTTAGAATCTCAAATGTCATCATTTGTAATCATGCATGATGATAAATATCAGCTGTGTTACATCTAAAGCACATGGAATGTCATTCAAAGTCCTACATTTTTTCTTGAAAGGATGCAGGGGTGGAATGGAATTAGATAGTGGAGGGAAAGGGGTGACAAGCACCCCCTATAAATTAAATTTCTTCATTTGTTCTTCAAAAAATTAAATTTTACGAAAAAAAAAATACTGTTAGCTCCCTCATAAAATGAAATTACTGAGCACTTCTCTTATCCCCCCCCTCCAATCTCAATTTTTCTGGTTCTGCCCCTGAAAGTATGTCCCTCCATTCCTGTTTTATGTAGAGCAAATAACCATCTTTCAAATAGAATTAAAGGACAGTGTGGATGAATATTGTTTCTTTGGTGTGATATGTTGCAAGTACATACGTCTTGTTGTACCCATGATGTTTAGATGTCTCACAAAGGCTACATATTAATCATCATACTTTAACTTCTTTTCCTTATTATTCTCCTTTCCCTAATTTTGCTTTAAATTTTGTGCATTATTTTAGATCGAAGGAGCATTTGTGCAAGGGATGGGGTGGATTGCATTGGAGGAACTCAAATGGGGCGATTCATCTCACAAGTGGATTAGACCTGGTAGTTTATTTACAAGTGGACCTGGGACTTACAAGATTCCTTCTGTGAACGACATCCCTCTCAAATTCAAAGTCTCAATTCTTAAGGTACATTTTGCCTTATATTCAGAGTCTTTTTTAATCTTAATAGCCCTTTTTTTCCACTACTTTTACTTAAATTAGCCTTTTCCGACTTCATAAACAGGGTGTGGCAAATCCCAAGGCAATACACTCCTCCAAAGCCGTTGGTGAACCGCCATTCTTTCTTGCAGCTTGTGTTTTGTTTGCAATTAAAGATGCAATAATAGCAGCCAGGGCTGATTCAAATCATAACGAGTGGTTCCACCTCGACAACCCAGTGACACCTGAACGCATCCGAATGGCTTGCTTAGACATGTTCACTGAGAAATTTGTAGATGCTGATTTCAGACCTAAACTCAGTGTGTGATAAGTCTTCTGTAGTAGAGCACCCAATAGTTGTGCATTTCTCTGGGAATAAGCCTTTGTTTGTTTGATGTATAAAGCTTGTGTTCTATGGTTTCTTGTATAGAAACAAGCACAGGCACAAACTCAAATATGTTTTCTTCCCAGCTTTAGGAGTCATGATAATGTAAATCTTAATGGCTGAATCCATTTTTCTTGATATTATTGCACCTTTAAACCAAGGATTGTACCATGCATGTTATTGTGGTTCCATGTAATTTGACGCCTGAAATAATACTTATCTTTTGGTATCGCTCAAAACTAAACATTCAATTATTGAGAGAATTTTATGTACATTCCTCAAACTTAAAATTTTAGAATTTTGTCCTCTAAAATTCATAATATCATATTACCACTCTAAATTTTTAACACTCACAAATTTATTCAATTTATTATCTTTTCTATTAAAACTGATGTAAAATTTATCAAGTTCTGATTTTATATTTTATTAAAAAATTAGAAGATATGTGGCAGATTATTTCTAATTAGTCGGTTGTGATTTCAAATGATTTATTTTCTTAATTGTGAAGTACACACAAGTATATATCTAAATATTAAATATTACTGTGTAAAGAAATAAATAATTTGTCAAATTAAACATTTATTATTTTCGGGTGTCACTATTTGACGCGCCAAATCACCACGACACAAGTACACAACAATAATTTTTCCGGTAAAACCAAAAGTTCACATGTCAATAAGGTCCGAAATTTAAATCCCTGTACTAACCCGTTAAATCCTACCAACCCTAATTAACCCCTCCCCTATAGATCCCTCTTCTGTTCAGAGAAGAGAAAAGCACAACTTTACCAATGAAACTATTGCTCATTCTACTCTTTATTTTTCTCCTCTCCTTCTCCTTTCATGTCCCCACTTCTCAATTAGCTGGTGGATGGCAACCCATTGAAAATATAACCGATTCGCACGTGAAAGATATCGGCAATTACGCTGTATCAGAGCACAATAAACAGTCGGGTGATAATTTAGAGTTTGTTAGAGTTGTGTCAGGTGAGACACAAGTTGTTGCTGGTACAAATTACCAGTTGGTTATTGAGGCGACGGATGCAGAAGGCAATGTAGCTCGGTATCAGGCCGTGGTATGGGAGAGGGAATGGGAAGGATTTAGAGAACTCACCTCCTTTGATCGAGTTTAGTGTACATTCTTTTTCTTGGAATTTTTTAGAGCAGTCTGTTTGTGTTAGACGAAGAAAAACTGTGTTATTTCTTCATAGTTTGTGTTGCCAATGAAACTATTTCTCATCCAAGTACCTCTATTGCCTTAATTGGTTTAATTTATAAAGAATATTTGCATGATAAGATAAATCATCAATTGTCTCACAAATCAATACCGCGTTATTATTATTTTATAAAACCGGTAGACTAACAATAAGGTTCATATTTGATTTCTTTTGGGAGTTTGACTAGTAAGATTCGCGTCTTACATATACGGGTAAATTTTAGAGTCCAAATCCTTCGAGGCAACAGAATATTTGTGTTTAAATCAGGACCGTCCGATCATATTTCAGGCCAATTTGATCTGATTTCCTTTAATATTTATATGGATTATGATTGGACGGTCCTGATCTAAAAAAAATAATATGTTATATAAATACACATTTAGATTGGTTACAAATTTTGAAAACTGATTCATAAATTTTCCTTTCTTATTTTATTTTTCCTTGAGATAGATAAAATTTCGTTATAAGGTATTTTTATTGAATTAAACGTTCTCTGATTCTGTGCACTTTAGAGAGAATTTACATCAAGATACTGTTTGAGTAAAATTTTCTAAACTGTGCAATTAAAACTTGAACCAATTTAGCCCATGCTATAACACACGGGTCCTTTAATATTAGTGCGGATTTAAATCGGACGGTCCATATCTTAACTCAAAATTTGAGTTAACTTAGAGGATTCGAATTCCCTCAGAGATGGGGGCACAAAATATAAAATATAATTCGACGATTTATAAAATTTAATTTGAATATAATTTTAAATTAGTTCGTTAATTTGTATTTTATATAATATATTAAGATTTAAATATTTATATAAAATAAGAGGGATCAAATATAAAGTATAAATTTAAACTTCAACACTATAGATATGTTTTATATGATGAACATATTATGCGTATAAAATAAGATGAATGGCTGAATGCACATATGTCAATGGTCAATATTTAGCGTTATTTGATACAATATCAAATAATATTCAAATTATATGAAATTCAATTATTGGACCACTTTGTTACACTTAGAGGCACCTCTAATTGCTCAAAAACTGAAATTAAATTGCAATTGAAATTAAATAGATGAGTTTAGAGAAATTTGACACGCGAAATGTTAACGGAGTTCGACAAAACAAAGACCTACGTTTTCGGGGCTTCGCAACCTTGAGTGGTGCGCCTTTCTATTACCTAATACGAAAGGATTACTACTTGTGAACCGTTGAGCCCTTACACACCAAGCAGGAAGTCAAACGGCCAACTCAAAGAGACGAGAACAAGGTCTCAATTGTCTAGAACACAAGAGAAACACTCAATAGATTACTCTAACCTAATCTAGATCAAGATTAGTGAAGTAAGTTTAAGGTTACTTGAGGGATTTTGAAGTTTTAAGCTCTCACAACAATGGAGTAGGCTAAGCTCTCAGAAAATCGCTTTTAAAATGATTAGGGTCGGCTGAGATGGTTTGGGAAGAGATCACATTACTCTATTTATAGTGTCAGCTCAAAAATGAGCTAATTGACATAAAACATTACAGCGTTTTAATTCAAATGCGATTTTAGGGTCTTAAATTTTCTGATAGCTTAGCAAAACGTTATAATGTTTGCAAAACGTTATGACGTTTTAACCTGTAAAAACTTGATCAAAATAAAAGTTATTTGAAGTTTAAATCTACTTAAAACGTTACAACGTTTCATGTTGGTACAGTACAGCTGTGGTTTAGTAGTTCTGTAGTTGTTAAATGTTACAACGTTTGTATAACGTTATAATGCCGTAACAATGTTTCTTCTTTTGATCGGTTTATTGTTTCAGACTAATGTAAAAACATTACAACGTTTTGAAAACGTTCACAACGTTTTATCTCATTTTAATCAACCTCACACATACTTTACCAAGTTTCTGATTTTACAATTTGTATTCTTGATAAAAGTCTTCGTGATTTCTTCAATCCAAGCATATTATACTGCAGTTCTTACTCTTCTTGGACCTACATATTCTCAAAATAGAAGAAATCATAAAATTCAATAATTGTATGTTTTTGCAAATTAGTCAAATAGACGTAAAAGATTATTGTACGAACAACATATCCATATACATGTTTAATAATATATCAATAAATTTTAAAATATTTTCGACCTTATTTCAATTAATTTGAGAATTATCGTCAAGACGGTCAAAATCACTATTGTCAAGTGATCTCTCATCAAATGAATAAATTAGCACACCTTATAATTTTTTTTGAATAATATGGAATACATATCGCATTGTTATAGTTTTTAAGTTTTTAAAATAATTCAGAGAGGTATAATTCAAATATATTTATTCGAAAATCTTGTTACTGCGATCCATAAAGGGGGTGATAATTCTGTGACACGGTCCTTGCCAACCCATGCCAAGTTTTTCTCAAAAAAAGAAAATTAATAATAATTCGGTAACATGAATCTAGTTTTATAAGAGTCACAAACGATCAACATTCCCAGTCAACGGTCACTGTTAAGTCAAAACAGTATTACGGGTGGAACCGTGGAAGACAACTGTCTTGGCCTATCTTCTATTGAATTCTCCTCCCAGAAAATTTCTCTCCCTGTCCAATGTTTACAATTAATTTTACTTAAACATCGGGGGAGATACCCGTGTTCATATACAAGGATCGTCCAATCGAAGTATGCCGTGTAATTCCAGTCGGTTGAGCGTGTAATGTTTGTAGTGTATAATTCCCGTCCTTGGTTCACGGATCCCTTCGCCGCGGTTTGGGTTACGCTCCTCTCATAAATGATGGTCCAACTATTTTTTTCACAAAATTGAAGAGGATCCGATCATCTGACCCTAATACTTATTTGTATATAGCGGTATTTTCAAAGGATTATCGCGGCTTTATACTTTTATCCCCTGAAAGAATCAAAGAAAGCGTGTATCCATCCGACATATAGATTCTCTGAAAAACAAATTTACAGACGATCTATCTTTGTAATTATAAACCGCAACTCATTTTACCCACCGTTTCACAACCGAGTGCGTGTCCTCTGAGATATCTCATATTCTGCCTGACCGTGTCCGGTGCCTATTCGGAGACAGCGCAGGGGCCGGTATTATTTAAGAACTTATTTTAACGGTTGAGATCTTCCATAAAGTTACCTAAAATATGAGATATCTCAGAGGGTGCAAATTCATTTCACAGTTTCATAATTTCAGATCTTCTGAAACCAAATTGTTGCATATGTTTGTGCTTCTACTTGATTGATGGTAAAAGAATAAGAAAAAGGCTAGCACTACTTACCTTCACAAAAAGCGACATGAGAATATCCACAGAATACTCATGCCTCACCCTCACGCTGTATTACCGACATCGTTCCTCTCGGGTATAGATTTTAACAGAGTAGGTTATGCTTCATGCAACGCAAGAATCATACGCAGCGCTTTCTTATTCTCTAGTCCGTAAGCTTCATAAAGCAAAACTGCTCTGTTAAAATCTTTACCCTTCCTCTCTTCCAAATATAAAGTCCGATTTGCTAAACGTTATCTATATATATATTTGACATCCAATTCCCAAATTCTAAAACAAAATAAACCAAAAAGGCCGAATTCAAACCAAAATCAGAATTCTCCGAAATGGCTAAGTCCTTGTTCCTCCTCATCTTCTTTCTCCTCGCCGCTTCTAACCTTGTCACCTCGAAGCCAATGCCCGGCGGTTGGTCTCCGATCAAGAACTTGAAAGATCAGCACGTGAAGGATCTCGGAGCCTTCGCTGTGTCGAAGCACGATGAGGTCACTAAAGACAGCTTGGTGTTCGTGCAAGTGGTGAAGGGAGATCAACAGGTTGTATCAGGGATGAACTATCGGCTGGTGCTAGAGGCGAAAGATGAAAAGGAGGTGGTGGCAAAGTATTTGGCGGTGGTGTGGGAACAGCCTTGGACCAATTCCACAAGACTCACCTCCTTCAATCCGGTCTCTAGTTGATGTCTTTTTTTTCTTTTCTTATTTTTAATTACATCCTTGTAGGATCTAGTTGATGTTTTAATTAGAGGTTTCATAACTGTTTCGTCTGTAGTGAAGAGGAAGAGGTGTTTGGTGTATTACTGGCAATAAAAGTGAGCGACTTTACTCTGTGTTTATCTAATTTCCGATAAATTCCTCTTAAACTCGGTCAATTTTGTTTTCTTATTTTTTTGGTTTATTCGTTTCTCAACTTCGTTTGTTTGTTTGGGCAAGGAATTGAGGGGGAGTAGCCGCAACCAGCAAATTATCTAAAAAGTGGCCGTTTTTTTTTTTAACAATTTGGCACCTTTATCCTTGCAAAACATTTCTTTTGCGTAGAATTGAGAGAATTTGCGAACTTTTTCTGTGGTTTCACAACTTAAAATCCAACAAAAACTAGGTTTTGTTGTGTAAAAATGTCCTTCCTAATGAAGGGGTGTGAAGAAACACACTGCAGATTTCAGGACGGAGGCAGGATTTTTAATGGAGAAACAAAATAACTTTTTTCTTTTTTGAAAAGATATTAGGTTAACTTATAGAAATTTTGAAAAATAAATGGAGATTGAATAAGATTTGTAGTACTTTTATCTAAAATATACATATTAATACAGAATTTTCCAAAAAAAAAAGGGGGTGAGTTAAATCTTCATCCTCCTTTATTCGGACCAGTGACGGTTGCATGTAGTACTGTTAGATTCTCTCTCTTTAAGACCGCATCTCCCCTCAGTTTAGACTTTAAAGTGTAACACACTTATTTCCTTCTGATTTTCTTTATTATTTTTTTTTATTACACTTCTTCCTTCCTTAAGAGCAGTCATTGAGGAATACAATACTCAGTATAATATCCTGCAAAGTAGATAAAATTGTATTTGGTTGTATAAGATTTTTGGGTTCTCAATTATTTCGATAGTCCGGAGATTTTCATCACCGGATTGTGTTAATTCTACTTGTGTTAAGTCAATTATGTATATAATTTGAATTAATTTTATATTAGTTGCTTCAAGTGCTTACCGTATTTTTCTGAAAAAGAAAAAAAAAAAGGAGGAAGTTTGATGTTGACGAGGTCAAGAAAAGTGAAAGACGTTGCTTTGAACATAGGCGTATTCAAGAAGTTTGTGAACATAGTTTAAAATTCGTGAATTATGTTAGATGATGAATCTAAACTTTTAAAACAAGTTTATTTTAATGCATTCATACATTAAAATTATAAATTGTTTCATTTATTTTGAATAAAGCCAAGTGATTAAACAATTGAGAAATTAAAAGTCTTTTTCATGAATATATTTTTATCAGTGTAACAGTTTGACTTTATGCTGAATAATTGAGAAATTAAAAGTCTTTTTCATGAATATATTTGTATCAATTTAAGAATTGCATGCATCACACGACGAGATTTTTATTTTTACCCCTCAAATAAATTATTTTAATAATAATATCCAGATCTGCGGTGAAGTTATAAAAATGCCCAGCCCGTGTATAAATTCCACGGTGGGATTTTCACGTCTGCCCCGTGAATATTTTCCACGGGCAGGATTGAAGGTTGGGCCCGTGGAAAATATTCACGGTCCGAACCATTTTTTTTTTCGCCTTTTTCATTATAAATCTAAACTACGAGAGAGAGATTCATTCTGAAAGAGAGAAAAAAAAAAAAGAGAGAAAGAGAAAGAGAGGAAGGACTGTGCAGCTGCTAAATCATGTATTTTTATTAATTTACGTATTTACTATTTATATTCGTATGTACTGTTCATTTACGTATTGTTGTTTACTATTTATTTACTTTGGATGTACATATTTACTGTTCATGTACTTTTCATATACGTATTTACTGTTCACTTACTGTTCATATACGTATTCACTGTTCATTAACTATTCATTTATTATGCATATACATATTTACTGTTCATTTACTATTCATTTACTGTGCATATACGTATTTACTGTTTATCACTACTCGTGTACTGTGCATATACGTATTTACTGTTCATATACTGTGCATATACATCGTCACTGTTCATGCATATACATTTCCAACGTCCTTATTGTTAACAATTGAAATCAGTAAACTTATAAAATATTTACCATTTACGAATGTAGTATATTGGCCATGCCTATTGGAATTTCAATACATTTTGGAGGGAAATTCATTTTTTACCAGAATGGGGCACGTTACTCCAAACCTCCAGTAAATACGTATTGGGTCGATGAAAATTTCTCATTTGAGCAGTTACAATCGCTTATTTATGAAGTGAGCGGCTACAATAGGAATCGTTGAAAATTACAGATTCAGGCCCGAATGGTCCATGCAGGAAGGTATGTCAGAATCGCATTGGGTGATGACGGGGCATTGAGAGGCCTAATCGCGCAGGTTGTGCGGTCCGGTGACCCATTATTGGAAGTTTTTGCATGCAGAATTCGCGGAGAGTCAGTGGCTAGGAGTTCTGGCCAAAATTCAGTTGCAGAAAATTATCAACCAAATAATGAACCACACACTTCTTTTATCCCAATGGCAGTAGCAGAACCGGAACCAGAAATATACAGCAATTCACCTCAATCTCCACCTTTTATCCCACCACGAGTACAATCTCCACCTTTTATTCCACCCATATTCATGCATGAAGGTCCTTCATCCTTACCTGGGCCTGAACCAAGTCCTCACCCCAGACCGGCACCAATACATGAAGATCCAAACGAGTCAGAATTTGAATTTATGAACGAGGTACAGAGGAAAATCTGCAAACTGGGGATGAATGGGGGGAAGGAGACTGGGACATTAATGATGAAGGAGACGAAGAAGATGAAGAATAATACACACAGTCCACTGTGAGGCAAAATAGAGAGAATATGCCATTAAGTGGCCGTTCTGAGACTCACCCGTTTGTAAACTTCAATGACACATCTGCTTTTCGAGAAGCAGATGTTTCTTACTATGGTCATCGGATTGAATACATGAGTGAGCTCGCAAAAGGCCAATACTTTCCTAACAAAAAATAACTGATCAAAAATATCAGAGAGTACCATGTTGACAAGAACAATGAGACATATACAAAGAGAAGTGACACATCTCGGCTGGAAATTAGATGCAGCACTTCGAGTTGTCGTTTCAAACTAAAGGCAGGAGCAACAAATGCAAAAGATACATGGATGATAACCGAGCAAGACACGCCTCACACATGCACATCTGAGTACACCAGGACCGACCATGCACAACTGACGACATCAATAATCACAGATATCATCGAGAGCAGCATTAAGGAAGACCCCATTATGAGCATCCGGAGTGTGGCAAACTGCGTAAGGGTTAGGTTTGGCAGTATAACCCCAAAGTACAACAAACTTTGGAGAGGTCGCGAGCTTGCAGTAGCCCGGCAATTTGGAAGTTGGGAAGAGTCATACAACTTTATGAAACTATTGCTTATCGGGATATGTGATAAGAATCCCGACTCGAGGCACGATTTTTGGACCAAGCCGAGCTTCGATAGAAATATAGGACTGGTCAAGGAAGGTGTTGTGGAATTCGTGGCCGTGGCATGGGCTTACGGACCATGCATCACTGCATTTAATTACTTGAGACCGGTGATCAGTATAGATGCAGCCTTCCTTTCTGGGCGATATGAGGGCAGACTTTTGATGGCTTGCAGCTATGATGCCGAGAACCAATTGATGCCTCTAGCATTTGCAATTGTGCACGAGGAGAATGAAGATAATTGGAGTTTTTTCTTACAATGGCTTAGAATGAATTTGATTGGTGTTAATAGATTCGTATGCGTTATATCAGACTAACATAAGGGTATCAAAGCTGCATTGAAACCTGAATACAGATGGGACCGGGATAATTTTGTGCACAGATATTGTATCCAGCATGTTGCTGACAATCTGGTTCAGGCTTGTGGGAAGGACAAATGGTACGAAACTAGGTTCAAACAAGGAGCCAAGAAGAACAACCCAAGGAGGCTGAAAGAAATGTTCGAAGATTTTGCCATGGTATGTCTAATATTGTCTAACTATGTTGTTCATTTTCTTTTCTTTTAGATGCATTTTGTCTAATTTTACTTTGTTCTATTGCAGCAAAATCCTAGGTGTAATGCTTTTTTGAGAAGAGTGGGCAAAGTACGTCCTAATTATGTTATGGAGCAATCAAATTTTGATAAAATCTTTCAGACATGTGATGGAGGATACCGATTTGGTATCATGACAACAAACGACTACGAGTCCCTGAACGCTGTTTTCAAGGATAGCCGAATGTTACCCGTGGCTGCACTTGTGGAGGAGACATTCTATAAGTGCAATAGCTGGTTTGTTCAGCGGCGACAGGCAGCGACAGAGCAAAACAATGCAGGAAAGCCTTTTTCCGAACGGGTACATGTTAAGCTCGTCAAACGGTGGGAGAAAGCTACAAAAATGGATGTCATCGCATACTCGCACGGCGAAGGTAAGTACGAAGTCACGGGCCCAAATGAATATGTTCCAGTAGTCCAAACACAGGACGGAACTATGTCTATTATTCATAGAAGGTTCCAGTATATCGTGACATTCGGGCCAGAGAGAAAAGTGGAATGTACATGCAGATGTATCCAATTAACTGGAATTCCATGCACTCATGCGTTAGCGATTTGTCGCCATAATAGCTGGTCACCCGACCTATTTGTTGCCAACTGGTATAGGGTGGACTACCTTCTGAGTACTTGGAATGCACTGTTTGTTCCTTATGGCAATCCTGAAGATTGGCCTACGACCACTACCCCTAATATTGAGCCAAACAAAGATTGGATACGGCGTGGTAGGAGAAAACACATCCGTTGTGTAATGACCATAAACGAAATACAAGGTAGGCGAATGGGGCACCGACCTCGCCGTTCCACTTCTAACAGGCAAAGCTGAGGTATGTAGCACTCAACGCTGATTATATTTCATTTCAATCTTGAATAGCTTAGTACCTAACATTTTTGTGCTGCAGATGCGAATAATGTAGCAGAAAATGAGCGAGTTATGGCCGAGGCAAGTAGATCGCAAGGGTCTCAGCAAAGCACAGCTAGAAGTCGTACAGCAGACCGTGAAAATGCAAATATGATGTTCAGGGAGGCAATGAGAGAAGTACTGGCAGGAGGAGATGCATTTGGGATGCAAGGGCCTTCAGGTACTGCCCAGCGAAGAAGGAGCACATTTGGCGCAGGAAGGAGGAGCACATCTGGCATTGGGACATCTGGTCCATCACACTTGAGGGCTGAAGCAGTGCAACTTGCTAGGAGGAGCACATCTGGCGCTGGGACATATAGTCCAGCACACTTGAGGGATGAAGCAGTGCAACCTGCTAGGAGGAGCACATCATCATGGAGATCATTGGGATTGCATTTTAGGCTCCGTAGAAATTAATCATAGATCTATTTCAATGTGCTGAGTCTTTATGTGATTAGATGAACTTTATTTTCTAAACATTTATCATTTTGCAGTATGTATGCACTTTATTTGTATGTTACATCTTATTATGTTGCAGTTTTTTTAATTATTATTTTTAAACAAATTGTAGACGAGAATGATGGATAGTAACAATCGAGGAAAGAGAGAGGAAAATAAAAAGCTCAAATGTGACATTTGCGAAAACTTTAGAAATGACTGCCAGAGATGTGTGAAGATAGATGAATTTTTCAACCAGAATGACATATCTGATGATGACTTTGTAGAAAACCCCTACGGCTATGGATTGAGAAATAAAAAGATTGATGTAGAGACGCCGACGGCCAAGACTAAGGCCAAGAATAAGGCTAGCACGTCGTCTGTTGTTACTGACCCAAATTTGCCAGCCTCCGACAATGACTTTGTTTCATGTACGTTCAAGGCAGATTGTAAGAAATAGTATATTGTTAAGTTTGTTTGGAATTGAGATTAGTTTGAACTATTGAGTTTGAGGTTTGTATGAACTTTATTTTATTTTGTGAACTTAGCAAATGATATTTGCACGTATGTTTTTTATTTTTTTGGTTTGAGGTATGTATGTATGAAAACTAAACTATGCTAAAACATAACGAAACATAAAACTATAAAAAAAACATAACAAAACATAATAAAACAAAACCAGAATAAAAATATAACAACAAACTAAAATAAAAATATAACAACAAACCAAAATAAAATAAAACTAAAAACAAAATAAAACGAGGGAACTAAATAAAACAAAATAAAATATGCCAGAAAACAAAATAAAACTCTCCATCACTGGTACGTCGAAGGGGTGAATCGGGAGGCTGGTATACCCATGTTCTCCCTACTGAAATTTCGTTCTTGCCAGTTATTCCATTGTAGCTCTCCGTCTGGCGCTCTGCAAGCTGGTGTAATCAGCTCCTCGGGTTCGGCCTCCATGCTCATCGCGAGCGTTCTATTCCATGGATTATCGACCGCGTGGGTAGCTGGCGGTGACTGGGGATCCTCGGCCGTGTAAGTAGCTACTGGTGGGGGTGGGGTATGAAATAGGGAATCCACGAACTGAGACGCATAGTCAGGCCGAGTACTGCTACCAGATGTCTCCCAATCATGAGCTATGGGCGGATACGGCTGATGTGGGGATGCATAGTCGGGTTGAGTACCGCTACCAGATGCCTCCCAATCATGAGCCATGGGTGGATACGGCTGATGCGGGGAGGCAGCAGTGGGCTCAAATGGATACACCGATGGATCAACGCTGATCTGGATATTCGGAGACTCATGCATAGGCTGCGGGTCTGGAGAATCATGCGGCTCAGATGGTGGAGGCATCTAGGCAGGACCCTGCATGGATACCAATTAGTTTAAAGAGAATGAAATTTTAACTAAATTAATTCAACTAACTTTACATAAAATAAAAAATATCATACCGGGGGAAGAACTGGACGTCCGTGCTCGTCACGGTATGCGTGCCAACCGGCCATGCTCAGTGCCCAACGATGATAGTCCCACCCTTGATTCTCTGAGGGCTCCGGTGGCATCTCAGAAGCCAAAACAGGTGGCGCATCGGGCTCGTGCGCTTGTATTCTGCGCCAATCAATTTCCTCTCCAGCGTCTCTCAGCATGGTGATTAGCTTTGCCTCGTGGCCGTGGCTCTCAATACAGGGGCAACCAAGTTCAACAGCGCATGCCCAAAAGCTCTAAAGCCACGTGTTCCAAGACAAATGACTGCTCGCCCCGCACCTTTAAGCGCCACTAGCAGCTACACAAAAAACAAAGTTACATAACAACAAAAAAGAAAGAAAGTTAGATAATAATAAAAGTGATAGAAAGAATGTGTTGTTTTAGGTTCATTACTTACATCGCGAGCACCTTTCCGGCTAGTTGGAGTAAAGTCATCTTCTGCGAAGATCTTCGAGCGAAGAAAATCCCCGTAATCTCCCTCTAGATATACTGATGTCATGTCGACCCGCATGAACCAAGCCTCATATCTCGAGTCAGGAGGTCCCTGGAACTGTATCCCATCATCCGGCATCTTCCACAAGTGGTCGCTCATCATTGCTACCTTTGCATAGTGTGCTTCATGATGCACAGTCCAATCTCGACCGGGGTGATTATCGTGGGTCGTCCTGTAATTAACGTGTCAGTTGTAATTTACAACTAAGATAAGAACTAATGTTAATTACAAAATACTAAAATAAAATAACTCACCCGTGTAGACTCCTAATCACAAATCTCGGGACATCTGGATTTGCAGGGATGAGTGAAGGATCTCCAAACTGACGGAGCACCCGGTCTGGATAGTGGTGCTCCACTATCCAGAAGCATACCAGCGGACCCCGGTAGAACCACATCTGCTGATCATCCACTATAATCTGCAGCAACAGCTCTTGAGTGTATAGATCTGCGTATGGAGTCCATATCACCTGCGTGTCACCCAGACTCTGGAGCTGACCTCGAACCAGCCTGATACCTATTGGCTTCCCATGAGGCTGGTTGGTGTACTCGTGATGTCCGTACCATTTCTTGCCAAATGCCGGGCAATTTACACCATCCGGCTGTCCCCAATCGGGCGACACATTCGGCTCAGGTACCCCCACCGGTAGTCGTGACCATGACCAATGCTGCAGTAGAAGTACCGGGCCGTACATATTCTTACTTTTCGGCTGTAATTTGAATAATATTAGCTGTCAGGGACAAGTTATATAATTAAAATAAGACCATAGGTGTATGACAATAGCATACTGACCTTGCAACTCTGGCACAAGTTGTAGTAAAGATGTGCCAGGACTGCCCCACCCCAGTTGTACTTTCTTGACCCTTCAAGGTCTCGCAATAGCTCTAGATAGCACATCGGAATGCTATCACCATTTGAATCAGCGAACATGACAGAACCAAACAAGTCCATCACGAAGCCTCGTGTGTATCTGTAATGTCAAAATTACAAAGCAACTTATTTTTTGGCATAAAATATAGTGCAAAATAAATATATGTAGATTAGTTTGTATGAGTACCTCTCAATCTTGAGCTGTGTCAAACCCCAATGCAGACCTGCCTGAAATAGAGTTCGGAGCTTTGTCCTCTTCAAAGCGTATCTGGACTTTCCACCATTATCCCGTATATTTTGCTGCGCCCCCAACAGCTCTGCGAGCCGGGCATTAATCGTTCTCTCTTCATCTTTAGTGGGGTCAGATATGCCACCAACGGGCACACCCTGGATGGGCAAACCCCATAGGACACTGACGTCCTGGAGAGTCACCGTCATCTCTCCGAATGGTAAGTGAAACGTGTGCGTCTCGGGACGCCATCGCTCCAATAGTCTTGCAATAAGGGACGCATTGATGGCCTTAGTCTCTGACTCCATGATATCGACCAAATGGTGCAACCCCAAATTTCGTAGATACAGGTCCATTAGTGAGTAGTACTGCATACTATAGTACCGACTCCTGGCATCTAAAATGTCCTCACTCTGCGTTGAAAAAGGTCAACAACATAAGAATTTGAAAATACGAGAACTCGACACAATTTAAATTTAAAAAGAAAAAGAAAGGAAAAAAAATAATAATGTACCTCTTGGGATGCCATACAGACTCGGTGCTCCGTGTGACTCATCCATAACATAGGACTGAAATGTTCTGTACTGTTCACAGGAATGGGCTCATCAACAGGGTCGGCTGGTGGTCTCCCGGGCCTCCCCCTAGCCATCCTACGTTTAAAAAAAATTAGACGTGCTACAATTGACTTAAGTGAGACTAATATGAAAAAAATATACTAAAAAACCGACATTTTTATTTTTACTCCATTTAAAAAATATTTTAATAATAATAACCAAAGTTTAGTAAAAATTTTAAAAATACCCCACCCGTGGAATTTTTCCACGGGCTAGAATATATATATTTTTTAAAACAGAAATTTATTTTTATTTTGTGTATTAAAATATTAGAAATGTTAGATATATTTCTTTGAAAATAGATAGAATACAATATAATTTGATACAACTTTTTATAGATACAACTTAAAGTTTTTATTTTTTTTCAAAATAGATATAACTTTTCATAAATTAAATGTACTAGAAGGATCATAATATTTTCTAGATTACATAGAAGTGACTTTTGAACCGGGATCAATAACTTAGAATATAAGCATTTTTATTTTTTTCCAATAACACATAAAAAATATATTAATTTTTCTTATAGCCGCGAAAAATCAGGCTTGAAAAATATTGATCCGGCCGAGTTATTTGTTGGAGTCTTTCAAAGTTGTATCAAATTATATTGTATTCCATCTATTTTCAAAGAAATATATCTAACATTTCTACTATTTCAATACAAAAAAAAAATTTCTGTTTTATATAAAAATAAATAAATTCTAGCCCGTGGAAAAATTCCACGGGTGGGGTATTTTTAAAATTTTTACTAAACTTTGGTTATTATTATCAAAATATTTTTTAAATGGGGTAAAAATAAAAATGTCGGCAAAAAGCACACTATCAATTTATCATCTAAATATATAGGCTATATATTTTATCCCTTTGAAAATTCAAAAGGTGGCTGATGGTAGATATATTTTGACTGATGCTACATTATAACACATTTTATTTGTATCTACGTTGTACATAAATTTGATTATTACTTAATATATCTAGAGCTCATTCAGACAAATTAATGCAAGAATCCGAAATTAATTGAAAATGAATCTAAATAAATAGTATTTGTAATATATATCATAATTGAAATAATTGAATGTAGGATGTATGGAAACAATATCTTAGTTTATTATTTATTGATCTACTACTAAATTAAAATAAGAAAATCCAAAGATGTTTGCTGAAATCTAATTAAAACATATTATTGGTATCGATGTTCAAATATTAACATGTACCAATAATTTTCAGATTTTTGTATACTTAGAAAAGTACATTAATAATAGATAAAAATTTCAGATTATAATATACTTAGAGATAATACTTACTAATAAAAGGAATTTCCAGATATTTATATAATTGAAGAAAATACTTACTAATAAGAAAAATTTCCAAATTCTAATATGTTTGAAGAAGTACTTATTAATAACTTGGATTTTCATATTTTAACAAAATAAATATTGGTGACCACAAGATACTTCTAAATTTTTTGGAATTTAGTATACTAAAAAAATTATAATTATATGATCTCAAATAAAAATCAAAATAAAATAAAAAAATGTATAAGGAGGTTTCCGGATTATGAATGTAATTACAAAAATTTCTAATAATAAATAACTTCTAAGATATCCTTAGAAATAAATAAATTTCAGATTTATATCACTAAAGAATTCTTAACAATAATCTAACTTTTCATATTTTAATTAAAGAAATACTTTATCATGAATTAATACAATCTAAGAGCAAATTTTATGCTAACTAAACAAATGAAATGGCAATATCATAATTAATCAATTCATGTAGAAAAGTAATGAAATCTTTCGGTACATTAAGAATCATACTAATTTTGCATTCTACTAACCCCGATTCTCAAAAAATCACACTAATTTTGCATTTCCTTGATCAAACTAACCCCGATTATCACCTTCCGTCTCTTCACAATCACATTATGTTAAAAAAATCAACTCAAATTACCTTGTTACAATGGAGACGGCACAGACAATCAGCACCGGCAACAATTCCTCTTCGTGCGGCGGTGGTGGGGCAGTGAGGCGGTGGTGGGGCAGTAGGGCGCGGGCGTGGAGCAGTGAGGCGAAAAAGATGGCCGGAGTGGGGCAGTGAAGTCGACTTAAATCCGGTGGTGGGACCACTAGCCGGAAAAGTTGGCTGACTGGGCGGTCCGGCCTTCACGGAGATAGCAGAGAGAAAGAGAGGCAGACAGAGAGGAGGGGGAGAGGGTTTTGAAATGGGGTTCGGCCCGTGAATTTATCCACGGGGGGGTGGGGGGGGGGGGTTAGTTCGGCCCGTGGAATTTATCCACGGGTGGGGTATTTTTTTAAATCCGCCAATAGAGTGGTTATTATTATTAAAATAATTTATTTGAAAGGTAAAAATAAAAATCTCGACATCACACGTTTATTTTATTTTATTTTAGGTCCAGATATTCATTTAGTTTACATGCATGATGTTGATTTGGATCACCTTTAAATTAAATGGTTTAAATTATGTATAATAGATCTTATAAAAAAATAAATAGATATTTTAGTTTTATCTGAACAATGGGATTTTGGCTCAAATACAATAATTATAATAATATGCCACTATTTTTATGGCAACGGATATGGAATTCTATGCTGCAGGAATAAAGTTTTTTTTTGAAATTTTTTTTTTGATAGTGACTATAAAGTTACAAACAGTATTCATAATTTTTTTAAATTACAAACACCAAATCTGATACGATACATATACAACGATTCATACATTTTTTTTTTTAAATTTAAGCGATACGTTTATACTTGTAATTTTTTTTATTAATATCTGTACTTGAGAAACCCGTTTTTTAGTTATCACCCCAATAATTTAGAATTAGATGAATACCACCTCAATAATTAGATTTCAGATTCCGCTACGTTCGTACCATGGATCTGCAGACGGATCGCCAATCCATTCATGAAATGGATTTGCAAACTGACCCGTTCGCACCATGGATATGCGCATTGACTCGTTCACACCATAGATCTGCGAACGGGTCATCGAGAGCGGGTCAAGTTGGGAACGAGTCAGTCCGCAAATCTATAACGCAACCACGTGTGCAGATCCATGGTGCGAATGGGTCATCAGGAGCAGGTCAGGTCTGGAACGGATCAGTCTGTAAATTTATTACACGAACGGGTAGTGATCCGTCCGCAAATTCATAGTGTGAACGTGACGGAATCTTAAATTTAGTAATTCGAATGGTATTCATTTAATTCTAAATTATTAGGATGGTAACTAAAAAAGCGGTTGAGAAACAGTATTTTTCTGACAGCGTGGGACACCTGTATGTATCTGTTCAAATTTTAATGTGAAACATCGATACGTCAGCTGACGTGTCAGATGGATATCCCATTGTATTATATGTAAATTCGTATCGGATACGTATTGGATTACTTCACGGATCGGGACATTTTAACATGGAGTCAACAGTGCATCATCAGTGCATGTGATCGAACCATGGGCAATAGATATAGACTCAGGCGCACAATGAAACCTATATAAAAATTAATTCAGACTAGTTGCGTGAGCAGTTTGATATTTTCTACTCGGGATAATATATATATACATGTATATGAGGATGGATATACTTGCACTATTTTTTTTTATACTAGATTATACTCTATATTTTAAAGTCCAAACAATCAATTCAAACCGTTTAACATGATCGATATATTAAAATGTGCCCACAGATCAAAATTTTACAATTTTTTTGAATTTTTTTACTATTTATCAAGATGAGTACAAAAATTCAAGTCTGAAAACAACGATTTCGTAAAATACTTGATAAATAGTAAAATAATTAAAAAAATGTAAAATTTGATCTGCAAGCACATTTTTAATATATCCATCACATTGAATGATTTGGATCGACTGTTTGGACTTTGAAAATTTTAAAAATATAAGATGTAATCGGGTGTCACCAAAAACAGTGTGAGTGGATCCCTTGTATATAAATATATAGTGAACTAGTGTGTTCTTAAGTTCACTAAGTCTCTTAGTGAACTCAAGTATAAAACTCGTCAAATTAGCTTTAAATGACGAATCCGGACTGTTGAAACCTGTCTAACTTACGAGTGAGAAAATTTTAAATATTCGAATTAATTTAGTATAAGTCAAGCGGTCAAAAAATGAATGCATTAAAATTAATTTATTAACCTTCTAATTTTGACCGATTTACTTTATACTAAATTAATTAGAATGTTTAAAAATTTCACATGTAGACTTATCACTTGTAAGATAGGCGGGTTTCAACGGTTCTCCGTCATATATTATATATATATATATATATATATAGAGAGAGAGAGAGAGAGAGAGAGAGAGAGGTGAGTTAGGCTAATATGACATTAGTGTTATTTGAAACTAAATAACACCACATCTTAAACCCTTAGATCTGCTTTAAGATTCGTAATATCCGCTTTTACTGTTCAAGCACTTTATTTTGTACGAATCTTAAAGCAGATCTAAGGGTTTAAGATGTGGTGTTATTTAGTTTCAAATAACACCAATGTCATATTAGCCTAACTCTATAGAGGTTGGCTAAGATCAAAGTGGTAATTCATGAGCTTTGGTGCTATCAATTCGTTTTTCAATTTTTAAATTTCAAAACATTGATCCGAACCATTCAAGTTGTTCTCCATATTAAATTGTGCTTGGAGACCAAATTTTACATTTTTCTGATTTTTTTTACTATTTATTAAGCCACTTTGAAAACAGTTGATCCAACGGTGGCTTCTGATTTTACTGTTTTGTTAAGCCACCATTCGATCAACGATTTTCAAAGTGGCTTAATAAATAGTAAAAAAATTCAGAAAAATGTAAAATTTGGTCTCCAAGCACAATTTACTATGGAGAACAACTTGAATGGTTCGGATCGACGTTTTGAACTTTGAAAATTAAAAAACGAATTGGTAGCACCAAAACTCAGGAACTACCACTTTGATCTTAGCCAACCTATACACACACACACACACACACACAAAGAGAAGGGGGGGTGGAGTTACCATGCATTGCAAATTAAAATGAGAGTTTTAATTTGCGCTCATATCTCTAGTTTCAAAGTTCAAATAGTTAATCCAAATTTCTCAACATGTTCTTCATATTGAAATATGCTTGGAGACCAAATTTTACATTTTTTTGGAAATTTTTTACTATTTTTTTAGAATTTTTCAAATTAGTGTTTTCATAATTTTTGTTTTTTTATTTAACGAAAAATTTGAAGAAAATAATAAATAAATTCTAAAAAATGTAAAATTTGGTCTCCATGCATATTTCAATATAAAGAACATGTTGAGAAATTCGGATTGACTATTTGAACTTTGGAACTAGATATATGAGCACAAATTAAAATACTCATTTTAATTTGCAAAGCATGGTAGCATGCCCTTCTCTCTCTCTCTCTCTATGTATATATATATATATATTAATATCATACTCGTGCATTGCAACGGGGACATATTATAAGAAAAATAATATCAATGAAAATAATAATTATTCAAAAATTAAGACACATGTTAATAGAAAATTTATATGATTATGTATTTTTAATTAACTTTAATCGTGATCTCTGATAATAATTTGATGATGTGATGATTCTTTATTTTTAAGTACCAATAATATCAAATAATAGCTCAATTGAAATCTAATATAAAATATTGTACAACAATTTAATATCGACATATGATATTAAAAATCATAAATAAAAAGTGTTATCGTGCGCATGTATAGGATACACACACACATATTATAAGAGAAATATATATTCACACACACTTTCCAACTTCTTTGTTTCCAATTTAAAATATACACACACACATTGATATATTTTATATTGGGAATATATTCTAAATTGCCTACAACAATATGTATAGAAACAAAGAAAGAGAAATAAGGAAATTAAAAAAAAATTCATTGTGATCCATATAAAACTGAAGAAGGAAACAAAGAAATAAGAAAATAGAATGTAAAAGGTGGAGTCTTCTCAATTGGAGAAGAGAAATATGGAAACAAAGAAATAAGGAAACGGATAAATGTATCGCTAAATTTCAAAGTTTGTTCAATTTTAATTGTAACGTATTGTGTGGCAGCACATTTGGTGAGTATGTTTTTAACTAAATTTAAACTTTATACATAAAACAGATGTATTTAATTGAAATAAGACAAATTATGTAATTGGAAGGCTGAGAACAAATTCAAAATTTCATCTTTCAATCTTAGCTGTTAATGAATTAGACACCTAACATATTTAATAATAAAATGGAGATATCATGTACATCATAATGCCTCCCTTCAAAGACAAGGGTCTATTAATTCTGCTTTCGTTTAAAGAGCATCAAGATACTTCACAATATGCTCCGAACTATATATGTTTTAGCGTATATAAAGTCAAATAACAACATCATGAACGATTTAAATTTTCTTTTTAATTATCCTCGAAGACCTTAATTTTCAGTTTCCAATATGCTCCTATATATATTAGATATACTCTTGATTTATATTTAGTATATCCCTCAACTCTTTTTACTATTTTTTTAATTTGCTCCTAGAGTTAATTACTCATATTTAAATATCATTAAAATCTATATTTTTCTTATTATATCCTTACTCTTACTTAAAAAATTCTTTATGTTTTTTTACCATGAATAAATTTGTAGAAACTTGAATTGACATGATAGTTCAGTTGACAATTATTAGTAGCTTGAATAAACTTGATAATGCTAAGTTCTAACTTTGGAAACTATATATCAAGACAATATAATCATCTTGAAACAAAACTTTTATTAATAGCATAAAAAAAAATCAAAACACTCCTGTTTTGAAGGAATTTTATGAATACCAAAGCTGCAGAACTAGTCTGCGGACTCAAATACTGGAGTTTGTACCAGTGTTGTAAAAAACGTCTGTTAAGATTGATTAATCGTCTAATTAGTCATTGACAGTGATCAAATCGTCATCAAATTTTTCGACCAATCAATCAATTAATTTTAATTATAGCTGATTATTCTCAATTAATTATTTAATAATATCTTGTTCGTCTGACGACCACGTACCGTTATTTACAATACTAATTTATACAAATAATCTGCAACTCTAGATTGAAATCCACATAGTCAATATTTGGCCCTACTTATTGCCCTTTTTTCGCGGGTGGGGACTGGACCTTTTTACTTTTTACTTTTTGTTTTTTTGCTTCGAATTCGCGCATAATCTCAAATTTTGGGGACCCCGTTAATTTTTACTTTTGGCTTTGCTTGGAATTCGCGTCGGCAGAGTCACATAAAACCAATTTTTTTTTATTATTATTAAATATTCTGTAAAAAAATAATAATAAATAGTTGGACTGCATATTGACTCTGCAATTCTGCATACTCTAGTCTGAAATTGCATATTGTCTGTATAGACTCCAGTATTTAAATCTGCAAATAGAGTCTGTGGCCTGAGTATATATTCTTAAAAAAAAAATCGAGATTGTTATAATTTATTTATTTGTGCTATAAATACAAATTTCGGCATCTTGAACCACAAAAAAACAGACCTTCGATCTTTTCAGGTACATTTAGCTTTCTTTTTTCAAATAACGACCCCCATAAAAGGATTGCAATGCATGTGGTGTTTGACATGATTAATAAATGCTCACATAACCACCTAATTTATCATAATATGTACAAATTCCACTCAGGAGTACTGGTAGGGGGTGCAGTTAATGCAATTAATGCCAGCTTGAAAATTATTGTCAATTGTCCATTTTGCTACATCGTTTCATATTTTTATCACTTGTTAAACGACTGCCGATTTCTAGAAATATCATCTTACGTTCAGACCGTTTTTTCCGGTCACCAACCAGTCAACCTGTCGTCTTACCAATACATGTGTGGAAAGCCAATACGCGCAAATAATTCAAAAGCATAAAGTTACCATCGCCTGACCGGATACGTCGTTTATAAATCAAGCAAAATGGTGAAAAGGCTAAAAATCAAAATCAAAATGGCCAAGTACCCAGTTCTCCTCCTCCCGCTCTCCTTTCTCCTGATTTCTCTCTGCCCTGCCTCCGCCTCGACCTTTTTAGGCGGGTGGACCCCGATCAAAAACCTGACAGATCCGCACTTGAAGGAGCTCGGAGGCTTCGCGGTGGCGGAGCACGACAAGAGAGGGAATGATAGATTGGAGTTCGTGAAGGTCGTGGCGGGAGATCAACAGGTGGTGGCTGGGATGAACTATCGCCTGGTGTTACAAGTGAAGGATGGGAAAGGAAAGGTGGTGAAATACCAGGCAGTGGTGTGGGAGAGGGCTGGTAATTCGGGATCCAGGCAACTCACCTCCTTCAATCGTGTCTGATTTGATCGTATCTGCTATAGTTATGGAATTCTGTAGAGACTCAAAAGGTGTTTGTTGAAATGACTTTGAAATTAACACTGGGGAATTGCTCTAGTCGTAATTTCTGAGTTGTCGTTTAAGAGACTGTTGTATGTTAATAATTTCTGTTGAATTTAGAGACGTCTAATTATAATAATTAAGTTGGACATACGTGCATTATGATTATGATATCAAATACTGTCACAAGATTACATTTATGTAATGATTAAAATATGTCAATCAATGTGATCAATTAAGTCATGGCATTATACGTATTTAAATAAGGTTTTAGATACGAATATATATAGAATAATGTTAATCAATTATAATTGTTAATAGATCGATTATAGTTGATTAATAATAGCAGTGATAAATTTAGGCAAACTTGTCTCACAAGTTTTAGCTAGGAAAACTTGTCTCTCAAGTTTTACACTGCTATAAAAGGACTGGGTCTCCACAACCTTGAACTCATTATTATTATCATTATTCTCCATCGTCTTGCTCTATAAAAGACTAGATATTCTGTCTTCAATTCGAGAGACAAAAACAAGTAAGAGAGAGTTCAAGAGTTGTGGAAGGACTCGCTAGCCAAGTAATTTTGTAAGTGGAGCGTGCGAGCAAGTCAATCAAGCCATCTTCATCGATTCCTTTGATATTGCTTGAGAGGCAATAGACGGAAGGCCATAAAGATGGAAAGTAAGTAATTTCCGCTGTGCTTATTTAATTCTTACATAGATCTAGGTTAAGGTTTTAAGTAAATTAGAAAAACCTGATCAAAGAACTAACAATTTCTTCAAATGACTTTGAAATTAACACTGGGGAATTGCTCTAGTCGTAATTTCTGAGTTGTCGTTTAAGACACTGTTGTATGTTTAATAATTTCTTCAGACAGCTTTTGTTATATTTTCTTAGTTAAATATTTCTTGGATAATTAATTTGTCAGTTAATTATGTTTTAACCAACTGGTCATTCTTTTCAACTTGGGATTCGTTAATAACTGAATTTCTTCCTTTGATATTAGTTTATTTACATTTTTGCATGGATGAACTTGAGTATTTGATGCGACAGTAGGCCAGCAGCGCATCTATACGACTATGAGCATATCCAAAATCCAATCCACTTGACTAAACAGTAGACTGATTTGGTTTTAAGCCCATTTTGCAATTTGGCGGTATTAGAAAGCGTGAAAGCAACGCTTCCACTTATCTATTCGCCCCCATACTAATAAATTCGAACTATAAATATTGAACAATATCTAATTATATATGATAGCACTAAAATAAAATAAAAACATGAATATTTTAACACAAAATTCAATAAAATATATATTTGAGAAAATTTTGGATATTGCGCGCTATTTGTCAGAGCATCTACATCCCTGAAATTCTTGGAGTTTCTAATCTGATGTGACAGTTTCTAAACCAGTTTCAAGGATGTAGATGGGTTTCTTATTTAGCAACTTTGTTTCAAAGTTTCTTAATAAGAAACCGTTTATAAACTCTGACATAGCCAAATAATTAGTTGAAATTCTTTTCTCTTATAATTTATTTGCTGATGTGGTAATTAAGAAACTCTAATTTTGAGTTTCAAGGATGTGAGGGTTTATAAACTTTTAAAGATAAAATATTTAAAAATTAATTAACAGTTATTTAGAAACTCCAAGAGTTTCAGAGATATAGATGCTCTCAAGTCCATTACAATCTTGATATAGACTATGAAGTCTTGAGGAAAATTTAAACTCTCAACTTTTAAGTAATGAAATATCTTTAGAAATAAATAACTCTTTGGCAGGTTTGGTGAGTTGGATAGAGAGTGCGTATCCTCTGAGACATCTCAATTTTTGTGTGACCGACGTGTCCATATTCGGCGGTGACGTAGAGGACCAGTATTATTTGAGCTTTGAGAGTAGCACAGAACGTATTGCAACGGTTAAGTTTTTTCAAAAAGTCACGCAAAAATGAGATATCTCAGAGGATGCGAATTCCTGGATAGATGGGAGAGAGTTGGAGAAAGCGCTCAAAGAACGGATTTCGAAAATGAGTTTTGGATAATTCGTATGTCACTATGTCTACTGCTTTTAGGCATATTCGAAATTATCTGAATTCGAAATCGGATTCATTCTTTGTTTTTAATAAATATTTGGATCCGAAAAATTTCCGCTCCGTTAAGCTGGATTCGAACCAGGTCATCCAGAATTCCAGATCTGTTTACAACTCTAGTACTATAGGATACTCTTCAATTTTTTTTTTTTTTCTTTCTTTCTTTTCTAAGCCCGTAAGCACAAGTGAAGTTTATGTACTGTATGATACTCTTTAGTCTTTTACATGTAAATTTAGTGTAATCTTTAACAAAAGTAATATTTTCGTACTTCAAACTAGCAAGCACATGTGAAACTTCGAATATTATTATTAAAAAAAAATATCAAATAGAAGTAGTATTTTCTTTACTACTATGTAGCAGGCACATGTAAGACTTCTGCAATGTGAGAACTTTTATAAATCGCCCGTTGTTTATATATTGATCGTGTGCAATTTGTAATCAAATATGTCGGTTGTTTTTTGGTTAGAATTGAACTGTTGCAGGAGAAGGAAAAGGGGAAAAAAAAAAGTGGGGCCGCAACTAGGGGATGTGGCTTCCAAAAAAGGAGTCCGCATCTAGCGGATGCGGTAATGTCAAAATTTGAATTTTTAAAAAAATGTAGTTATTTGATTTTTTTTTTTAATTTTCTTTTTGAGGCATGGTATATTTAAAGTTTTCGGCTTTTATAAATCACCCATTGTCTATATATTGACCGTGTGTAATTTGTAACCTAATATCATCTCATAAGACTTATGCAATGTGAGAACTTTTATAAATGGCCCCGTCTATATATTGACTGTGTGCAATTTGTAACCTAATACCACCTCATATCAAAGAAGAGATGCGTTACTATCTCAACTCAGTGTTAAGATAGAGCGGAGAGAGAAGTGAGTTGGGAAATTGCTCAGATAATGAATTCTAAAAATGGATTTCCGATAATTGGGATATCTGCTCCGTTTAGGCATATTCAAAATTATTCAAATTCAAAATTGGGATCAACTAACAGTCCTCCTACTTCAGTCCCCTATCTGTCCCTCACACTAAAAGACAAAAAAAAAAGTTAAAACGTGCTAACTACCATCAAAGAGCAAGATTAATGTTATTTTATTAATAGTCAAAACGTATAGTATTCATACCTACGAATTTGTAGTATTCATACTTATTATTAGAACCATTCGTCATATGTAAACACAAGTTGGAGGGGACCAGTAACAACCAGGGGACCGCTGACGTCTTGTGACAGCCTGGATTGGGAACCACAATCGTTTGAAAGCGACATTTACCAAGATTGGGGACCACTACAGCGAATCTATATATTATTCATATCTAAATAAAGAAGTATTCATATCTAAACAAATGAAGTATTCATTCTGACGATTACAAAGTATTCATACATGTTTAAAATAATTTATACAATTCAAAATTCAAAGTTAGATTCATCTCTCTCACCCTATCTCTTCCAAGAAGTATTCATACTGACGATTACGAAGTATTCATATATAACTAATGAAGTATTCAATATCTAACAAATGAAATATTCATATATATAACTATTCATATCTAACTAATGAAGTATTCACATATGACACTAACAATATTAACATCTGACACTAATAATATTCACACCTGTTCAGATTGGAACAAAAAAGAAAGGTTGTTAGAGGGACAAAAAAGGAAAGTTGAAAATGGTGAATTTTGACCACGTGGGAGAACAAAAAAGAAAGGTTGTTAGAGGGACAGATAGGGAACAGATTCAAGGGAACAACATCTTTACTCTTCAAAATTAGATTTATTCTTTGTTTTTTAAAATTTTCTGATCCGAAAAATTATATGCTCTGTAAGGCCGGATCCAGTTCCGTTTATCTTAAGAGCTTGTTCGGCTACTCATGTTCCCATAATATTTCTTGGACAAAAAAAACTAAATAGGTTACTTTTCCAATATAGTGTTCGGTGTAATAATTAAATTACCCATTTCCATTTCCAACTCTCTTTTCAAATTGACTTTGTTTAATATTTATTTTGCTTTAAAAAACTTTGAACTTCCAATTATTTTTTATTTAATATTTTTTATTCTTAATAAGAATGATTTGTTAATATTTGTTTATTATTTCTTCTCCATCAACAACATAAGCTTATCATTTTCTAAACAATATTGAATTAATTGATCAAATATCAGACCAAAATCGTGAAGTTTATTCATTTTATATACTAACCATAATTTTCAAAATCAAATTTACTCTTGAAGTTATTTTATTTATTCATCAACAACAAGCACAATTTAAACAAAATAGCTTCAAAATAATTAAAAAATATATATAATAAAACAAACACAATTTAAACAAACAGAAAGACAAAAATTAATTAAACAAATACAACATAATAATACAAGAATAATTAAACAAGTATAACTAGCAACACTCAATTATAATAGATTAGGCTAATTTGATCATAATAAGTGATTAGTATCAATACACTTAATATAGTTTAATTTTAGTATTACATTTACATCTTCTATAAAAAGAAGAAAACTCAACATCCTAACAAATTTTTTATGGATTTACTGAACACATATATTCTAAAATTCCCTATTAGATAAATAACTTTAATTTTGACAAATTAAAATCTCCATTCTCATTTTCAAAAATTCTCATTCCCATAAAAATTCTCGTTGCCGAACAGAGCCTTAGTCTTTTTTTTGTTCCAAGCCCATAGGAACATGTGAAGTTTAGTATCCTATAAAATGCTCTTCTAAAATTTAGTGCAGTCTTTAACAAAAGTAGTATTTTTTGTACTTCTAAGTAGCAGGCATATGTAAGACTTCTGCAGAACGAGATAGTTTATTTTGTTATAAATGTATGTTTATTAGAATTATGATGTTTAAAGAAAGAAAAAAAATTCAGCAAATAATTTAATATGGTTCTGAAAAAATATAATTATAAATTATTCACTAATATTATTACCATAAAGAAATATCAAAGCCTCATCTCTTGACCCATGAGAATCCAAATAGTAAAGTCAGTAACTAATTATGTCACCTTTTTTAAGCAGAAATTCATGATCTCTTGTTTAATATAACAGAATAGGCCTAGATTTGTGGGCCCTATTGTGACACCTGACATGTATTATGGGCTTGTATCAAAAAGTTGGGTTGTCAGATTTAGCCCTCTTGATCCAACTCAGGAGTCAGGACATCTCGGGCCATCTTTTTTGCTCTGAAGCAGGTTTTATCTCAACTTCAGATGGACACATTTAACGGAAGCGTATAAGATACGGAGTTTTCCTGTGCGGAGGTTTTAATCCGGTCCATTCGTTTCAGATTGGACAGACTCGATTAAAAGCTCCGCAAATTTTGAGAATTTTTTTTTTTTAATTTGGACAAGATATGATCTGTTTCGCCCGATCCAAAATGAACAGATCAGATTAAAACCTCCACACAGAAAAACTCCACAGAAGATACACTTCCCACATTTAACACCATCAATCAGTAAAAAAATTAGTTCATAAATAAGTAAATAGAAGAATTCAAATGTCTTCATTTTTTGTGTCTCTATTTTTAAAAACTTAAATAATTCAAAATTTAAAACTTAAATGTTAAAATAAAACCGTTAGATGTGATCTATATTATTTTCTTCATGTGCTCATAAAAAATTATCACATTTTGTTTTTTCTTTTATATGAATCAAAAAGTTAAAAAATCAACGTCTTGAAATTATTCACATTAGTATATATTTTAACAAGTTCAAGATGACAATTAAAACAAAGTTGAAATGCCATAATTTTTTTACACGTGTATAAATAAAATGATGTAGTTCATATCCAACGGTTTTATTTTAAATTTTAAAATTTAAATTTTGAATTATTTAAGTTTTTAAAAATAAAGACATAATGGAGATAAAAAATAGAGGTATTTGAACAATCCTCCATAAGTAAATAGCTATAACAAGACCTATACAACACTTTATGCAACGGACGTACAGAATGATAAATGGTGAAACAAAAAAAGGTTACAAGTAAGGGAGCTGATATGCAGTTAACATATTTTCAAAATATTTATCTCATCTGTACAAGTGAGGTATGCTCGATTTTGAATAGAGGTCAAGACTATGTTAATAATTATTTGGTAAATTTTAATTGTATAAAATTATAAACATTTATATAACCAATTAAGAGTAACTCAATATTAGTACCAACACATATTTTTGTTTTAGTCCGAAAAATGACCCTAATATATATACCTAGTTTAAGCTAGTTACTGGGTTAATGTAATCTAATTTGTTCAAAATAAATTTAATTTAGATTAATTTATGTCAATTTAATTTAGTTAAATTTAGGCCATTTTATCTTTATAACAAGCAAATTTAGATTAATTTAGTGGCACGTAATGTTAATTTAGGTTATTAGAGTTACATTAAGGTTATTTTTATTTTTATTACGAGCCCGTTTCGATTAATTTTATTTTAGTTTAATTTAGTTTCATGTAATAATCTAAGCTGACACGTCATAAAAGTAAATTAACCTAAATTAATATTACATGCGACTAAATTAAACTAAAATATATTAATCTCAATTTGTTTGTATTAAAATAAAATAGCATAATAACTAAATTAAATCGAAATATTATTTTAAATTAAATCTAAATTGAACTAAATTATAATACATAATATAAATTAGCCCCTCATTAACCAAATTATAATTCTCATTAATTTAAACTATAATTCTCATTAATTTAAATTCGCCTCAATCATACTAACAAGACCCATAATATGCTAGTATAAAAAATTTCAATTTATTCCTAAAATTATTTTCGAATTAAATTAAAATTCAAACAAAACGAATATTGTACCTTGCCAAAATTACAGACATGATAGTTCTTTGAGATCTCTTCTAAAAATGATGCTTATGGCAACAAACGACCTGAAAATAACAAGGAAATGAGCAATTTTTTTTTTTTTTTCAATTCGTTATTAGATAGTTGGACCTCGGATCAGTCATATATTAAAATTATTATTTATTGACCGCTTAAGTTTATATTAAATAAACTAAAAAATTATAAATTTGATATGTAATCGTATCAATAATGAAGTAGATGATTTAACATATTGTTTCATCATTTGAAGTCCATGTGATAGATTTTCGAGACAATAGCGCAAGTCTTTTACTATCCATGACACCTTATTAGCCAAACTAATGTTAATTAACTAACAGTGAAATTACATGAAAAGATTGTTTGTTAAAATAAAAAGTTCAGAAAACAAGTGTTTGTACAAACTAACAGTAGCACAGTACCATCATTTAATATGATTCAAGAACATGGTGGATACATTCTAAGAAGAAGGTTTTTTTGAGGGGGTACGCATGAACTTCTCCGCCAAATTCTAAATAGCCAAGCCAAATTTACACTGCATGATAAAAACAGCAAAAGACCAACTCAAAATACAAAATTCAAAAACAAATTGTACATCTATTAAATCTAGACCAGTAAATGAAAACAAACATCACAATCCCCTTATTTAAATACTGCTCTTGGAATTTTCTCCTCTTTTTTCCCTTTTAAAAAATAAAACAGCGACCTAATTTTGCAGACTAATTGTAATTGGTTTAGTTCTAATTTTAATTACCAAGTCAGATATTTCTCCCCCAGAAAAGATCCTAACCGTTGAACAGATCAATAATTCACAACCTCATATCAGGATCGCTAAACGACAAAAGAGAGATGATGACGATCAAGAATGAGCAGACGTCAGAATCAGAGGAGCTCAAAAGGAGAAGGTTCCTGCTCTCCTCTTATAACCTTTCTTCCCCAATCGCCATTACTCTGTGCTAACCGCAAATCAAACCCTAACCCTAGTCGGAACTCTGCGCCGGGAAGGAGGTCGGGCGGTGGGTGGAGGTTGATCAAGACATTGTTCAGGTCTTGCTCGGGGTCGACGACTGAGCCTCTTGAAAGATCAGATTCGATGAAGGGTCTTTTCAAGTCTAAGCCGAGAACTCCGGCAGATGTCGTGAGACAGACAAGAGAATTGTTAGTTTTTGTCGATCTCAATAGCAACGTCAGTAGCACCAAGCGCGACGAGAAGGTGAATTTTTTTTACCTTTTTTATCTCTGTTTTTTCCCCGAAATGTTTTTAATTTTACAAAAAAATTGTGTCAGTGGGATTGGTTAAGTGGGAATTGGCAATTGATCTCGGTATTAGTTCAACTGAGTGTCTGGAGCGGTACAATTGGAAGAGCAGAGCTGTTGCCTTGCCTCTCCTATTACGACTCTTCTTGTTCAAGCTAAGTGTTGGTCAAGTCCGCTTCTTTTTACTTGTTGGTTGGGATAAACCGTCATATAAAGGAGAAAGTATAAAGTGAAACTCCTTTTATAGAAAAGATTAGCTTTCCACCAGAGATAGAGGGACTCCGGAATGGTAAAAGAAGAGCATGGATCCGTTAACAACGAAATAGTTTCACAATCTTGACAACTGTAAAAAAATAATAATAATGCAATCTATTCTTTATACATATCATATCCATGAAATTTTATGCAAATCTCACTGTTCATCAACTGACGTGAAATTTTCAACAGTTACATATTTAACGGCATTCGATGGAACATCAAATCATATTTAAAATGCAATAAAATTGACACACATCCAATCTTCAAGGAAAATAACATGTCTATGGAGTTTATCTATTTTATAAAATTCTTTTAGCATGATTTGAGAAAGTGCTGTCAAGGTTGTCAAGAGATCTCCACCCAAAAAAAATAATGACTGTTAAAGAAGTAACAGAAATTACCTTTTGAGTTACAAGTGAGTAGAAACAGTATGGGTGCTTTTTTCACGAGCATTTATTGCGGTACAACTTCTATAACTCCGAAACAAAAGGTTGATTAATTAGTCTCTAACTTGCAAAAAGAAGCTGAATTGTTGCATTTTTTTTTTAAGTTCTGCGTATTCTTCAGAGAGAGTTTGTTTCATGATCTTGTAAAGAAATGAAATATGTAGAAGTTCTGTGTATTCTTGGAAAGCTCTGTTTAAATAATTGATGCGACATCAACCATTGATGAATGTCTTATCAAGGCATACCTGTATTTGCAGGTGCAAACATAACTCATATGCAGACTTTCCTGTATTTTTACACGTTCTTCTTCTTTTTATTTAGATGGCCGAGCTAAGTAAAAATATAAGAGAGATGAAGTCAATTCTCTATGGCAATGGAGATGCAGAACCAGTAGCAGAGGCATGCTGTCAGTTGACGCAAGAATTCTTCAAAGGGAACACCTTTCGCCTACTTATAGTCTGCCTTCCTAAACTTAGCCTTGAGGTACTTAAATTCTCTCTGACGGTTTAAATGGACGCTGTGATCATCCAATGCAACAAATTCTGGACCATGAATAGGGTCTTGGCATCATAAAAAATGCATTATTGTGTTTCAAGACAGAAAAACACAGTTGTTTTACTCTGGAAATTACATTCATTATTTTGCTTTTGGTAAAGGTAGAAACCGACGAGAAAAAATGATATCTTTGGTTCTACCTACTACACACAATATCTTCAGCAAGCTACCTGATATCTTGCCTTACCTAATAAAAGGACATTTCTTATATTTTCAGTTACCGCTTAATATCTTCTTCAATTATGATAAATGCTAGTTTCACTCTTCCAAATTAATTAGAACATTTGTGTGTTTCTCAACAAAAGTGTGGCTTTAATGTTTTAGGCTGGTTGAAATGATGATGACATTACAATTGAGTAATTGATTATTTACTTGTAGACAAGAAAAGATGCAACACAAGTGGTGGCGAACTTGCAACGGCAGCAGGTGCAATCACGCTTGATTGCATCTGACTACTTAGAAGCGAACAAGGATCTTCTGGATATTTTAGTTCTTGGGTAATAAAATATTTCTTGTATGTTCTATTGACATGCAATTTAGGGTACACTCTTTTAGACTTGAAATTTAGATTTATTTCCATTGAGGAGGGATTGTATACCATTAGGTGGATATATTTTTCCCATGTCTTGACCTGACAATTTCGCTTGCGGAGCTAAGAAAAGATGGTCCAGAATTGTAATAAAACATCTATATTTTATTTTTAATCTTATTTCCTTAACGGTGATTGGAGTAGTCACTATGAATAGTTTGTTATCTGTTTATTCTCTGCTAGAACTAATTATGTGATGCTCAGGTATGAAGACATGGACATTGCATTGTTTTATGGGTCTATGTTGAGAGAATGCATCCGCCATCAAAGTATTGCTAGGTACTGGTGATGTGTTTATCAAATTACTTTTTGCTGCATATTCTTGTTTGACCCTGGGAAACTTCAAAATGGTCCTGTAGCCTGCAAAGCATGAGCAAACCTCTTTTCTATGTTTGGAGATACCCATAATATGCATTGTTTTATTGGCCCTAGGACGTTTTCTATTTTGGTATGGTTTAGACAATATTCCAGATTTATAGGGGCGTAGTTTCTTGTTCTTAAAAGAAGAAAAATATGTGCTTTGCTATATCAAAGACTATCTTGGAGACTCTTTGGCAAAAAAAAAATAATTGTGCACTTCATGAATTTCAGATATGTGCTAGAATCAGAGCATATGAAGAAATTCTTTGATTATATCCAGCTCCCCAATTTTGACATTGCATCTGATGCATCAGCAACATTTAAGGTTAGACTTACAAGCAAACTCTTTGAAAAGAGGTACATTGAGTTGTGATAGAATATACTTGGGAACACTTTCCTATTTGGATTCAATGAATATCATAAATATATTTGGGTGTACTGGATGCAAAATATTCTTGTTTTGGCAGGTTATTCCAGAAGTCGTAATCTGAGATTTTTCATGTCAATACACATCCAAAATTAATGTCCTCCTACATGTTTTACCTAAAACTAATTGAAAATGTAATTAAGTTAGAGCTGTTAATAAAATAAAATTAGAATATTTTGTAACTACATAGTAGTTGAATAACAGGAGCTTATGACAAGGCACAAGGCAACGGTGGCCGACTTCCTTACCAAGAACTACGACTGGGTCCGTGCTCTATCTTTATTTGACTTTCTTCTATCTACTATCAGTGTTTGCTCTTAAACAAATTTATTTACTTATCTCAATTACATAAATTAGTTGGCCAAGAACACTGCCAAATAACAGACAGTAGTTCCTCCCGATCTGTAATTTTACAGAAATGAAGGCCATTGGTATGCACCCTTTCCAGGATGCATTTTGCTGATTGGAACACCAAAATAGACGTTAAACCCATTCAATGGTTGTGTTTCCGTAAGTCGAGGCTGTATTTGTTGAACGGGAAAGAAAGAAAAAAATATAAGAACATAAAATTTTGGCCTGTCAGACCCTTAACCCAACAGTATGGTAGATAAAATGTGTAACCAGGACTCTGGATAAGTGGGTCAAAAGCACTATGATTTGAAGTACATTAACAAAATTTTATTTTAAAAATCATCTAAATCGATACACTTTCCTAATATCCATGAGGTCAATGACTCTGTTGCCTCCATCCCCCTCTGCCATTGAATGTTGACTGTGCAAGAGATTAAAGCTCATTGACCCTATGACTGCTTAACTAAATTGTGAAATATATTGCCTCAATTAGGTTTAATCTTTCATTGAAAACCTACTATTTTTGTTTCACGTGCATAACCAAGAATGAAAAGTTATATGCAAAAATATGTTCTATTAGCTGTATTAAGTGTTATGTACTTGATAATACCGAGCAAGATTTAAAATAGCATTTAATGGTCCTTAGCAGTGAGGGAGTCATTGATCGTTTAGGTGGTTTAGCTGCGATAAAACCAGGTGTGGAAGTACGTGCTGGGAGAAAGAGGCACATGCCTCCCCGTGGGCAAAATAATTGTAAAGTAGGCTTGTAGCATTATACAATAAATAATTTTAAATGTGCTTGTGATCCAAAATAATTATAAAATTATGCCCACCTCTTGATATAACAGCTGATGAACTGTAATAGTGGCATAAGTTTTAAATCAATTTTTTGTTGTTGTAAGAACTAGAGAACTATCTATTATGAGTATGACATTAACTATGTGTAAATAACATAACATATTAATTGTACTGTTGTAAATTCGTAATATAAGAACATTATCAGAAAATAGACTTAAGAATTTTATGTTCTTTTTTCTAAACATTCTAAGATGAGATGAAAGATAAAAGAACTTTTCCGACTCATATGTGGTTCAATAATAATATAATAATAACATAATATTATTATTATATTTATTATCTGAGCCTTATATAATTAGTTTAAGAGAGTATAAACTGAAGAGAGAGCGCCACTATGTTTCTCTATATTGAAAAGACTGCCATAATGCGATTTGCGTATTGTGTGGTAACAATAAAAATATGATAAAGTGTTTATATAGTGGCGATAAAGCAAAAGCTTGATACTGAGACTGACAAGTCACTATGTCTGCTATCTGATTCTGAATAATATCAGCAGAATTTAGCAATGTTATGTCTGACTTTTGTCTATATTAATTTTTCCATTCGATTTTTTATTTATGCATTTCAACTTTTTTTTTTTTTTTTGCTTCCAGTTCTTTCCAGAGTTCAATCAAAGGCTTCTATCTTCCACTAACTATATTACTAGACGACAAGCCATCAAGGTATCTCTCTACAATCTGCAATTAATATTTTACTTAATGTGTAGTTGGGTGAGGTATAAACAGAAAGCTGGAAAGGAAAAAAAAATTCTGTATTTTTATGTGACTGGCTCAATAGTCCAAAAGGTAGATTTTTAAGTGATTGTTTTATGCCTGATTATTATAAAATTGGAAATGCTGCTAAGAGTATAATACAAATCAGGTTTGGATCATTCGTGGCAGAATTTTGTGTAGATATGTGTATCCTTATCCTGTGTCCACATCCATCAGTAGTAGAGACTAGAGTGAGAATATTAGACATTATAAATAAATTGTAACTCGTAGTATATCAAATTGCTCATACAAGTATCACCTTTTCGGGGAAAAAATATATATTAGATCTGTGTAGCCCTAGCTCTAACTGATACATATCTGAATTGGTATGCTAATTAGGTATACTCGGCGAGTGATAACATAGATGTGACCTGATTGCAAATATCTCTTTTTTTATGGCATTTCATGTCAGCTATTTTATTTTATTATAGTAAAATTCTGTGCAATAACATTCTTATATAATTCTTTTTTAGCTGTTGGGAGATATCCTACTGGATAGGTCAAATTCTGTTGTCATGATGCAGTATGTTAGCTCTAAAGATAACCTTATGATTCTCATGAATCTTTTAAGGGTACTCTCTCTTTCTCTCTGTGTGTGTAAAAGTGGATAGTTCTATTTGCATTTTTTTATGCTTACACTTGTTTCACCAAAATAAAACCCACTAAAATTTTATGCCATAGTAAATAAACGGCAAGATGAGATGGCATTTGGTTGCTGCAGTGGTCTAATTTCTGGGATTTCTGTTTCTGTAAACTCTGTAGGACTCAA
Organism: Carex pumila; assembly: GCA_033356055.1. Lineage (NCBI taxonomy): Eukaryota > Viridiplantae > Streptophyta > Magnoliopsida > Poales > Cyperaceae > Carex > Carex pumila. The sequence goes on along the minus strand of JARJHM010000410.1, from coordinate 173,574 downwards.
GCAAGAACATCCAAATGGAGGCCTTCCATGTATTCAAGGTAAAAACCAGTCATTTCAGACATGTTTTCTACGATGGTATTTAATTATAGTTTTCTTCTTTTGTTTGTTGACTTCTTTGTAGTAATTTCTTGTTTTTTGGGGCATAAATGCAGCTATTTGTTGCAAATAGGAATAAGCCGCCAGAGATCGTTACCATTCTAGTAACAAACAAAAGCAAGATCCTTCGCCTCCTTGATGGATTTAAGCCTGACAAAGGTATAACCTTGAGCCTTAATTTTCAGTGCTTGATATTTTGAGTTTTTGACAAACAAATATTTCGTTTTGGTACAACAAGACTAACATGTTTGAAATATTTGTTATTTTAGAGGATCCACAATTTGAGGCAGATAAAGAGCAGGTTATTACCGAGATATCTTCTCTTTAAGCCAGCTCAGCACCCCGTCCCTCAACCCTCCACCACCCCCCCCCCCCCCCCCCCCCCCCCCCCCCCCCAAATCTCCAAATAACGATACGAAGGAAAATAGAAAATGAGTGAAGCAAAAGTACCATTTTCTCCTCCTGTTGTGTAGATAGAGTGTGAGCCGTGGTGCATGAATTCTTAGGTGATGCCCAGTCGTTGTGCTGTATGTAGACTGGATCAACAAGATGGCAACTAGTCACATTTCGGATCCTGCAAGATATTTATATGGCTATAATTATGTAGCTATTGACTTCATGCTATGGATAACGTTTTTTTTTTTTTCTTTCTTTCTGTTGGTTCAGGTAACTAATATAAGAATGCTTTGTTTGAGGTTGAAAATAATGCTCTGTTTGTTATTCTGAGATGAGTTGTGTGGTGTGCATGTGGATCTGTTGTGTTGTATTCCTGTAGTTGTTGACAATGTATTATTGTAGCTTTTGATTTATTTAGGCCATGAAAACAACGCATCCTTAATTTAAGACCTGATTGAGTTGTGCCGAAGGTTTGTCCAGTCCAATCTATTAATCCTAGGATTGATCCGTCTCTTTTTATGGACTTATGGTTCAGGGACCCCCTTTGTGCCTAGTCCGGGTCCTCTGAGGTAACTCAAACTTTTGAGTTTGGATCAGGACTGTTCGATCAGAATTTGGGTCAATTCGACCCGAGGTGGAATGTATGGCTCTTTTAATATTTATGTCAAAGCAGATCGGACGGTTTGGACCTAAACTAAAAATTTGAGTTACCTTAAAGTGATGTGAATTCCTGTGCCTACAAACATCACAATTTTTTTTTTTATTATATATTTTAGTACACATTCACATAATCTGATTTGAAGATTCTGGAACATTCAGAAGCAGGGGCTTCTAGTTTCTACCTATATTGGAAAAATGTAAAATTTAGTTTGGAAGAGCATTTTATATAGAAATCATGTTTAACGGTTTGGGTTGATAATTTTAACTTTGAAAATAAAAATACAGAATACTAGACAGTATCTGCAGTTAAGGTTTAAAAAATAAAGAATAATAAAAATGTGGCTTAATAGTACGGATCAATTTGTAATATGGATATTATAATGCCGTCACTCTCTGAAAATTGCATAGTTTAGATTTTATTTATTGGGGGAATTTGAACACCCGCCATATGTTTGTCTGTAATACGTGTTGAACGAGATCTTTGCTAGGTGAGAACCATTACGGGCAATGATCCTTCTTTTTAGGCCGTATACAGACTAAATGAACTATATATATATATTTATATATATTTTTTAAGAAAGCTGATAATTGTACCTCAAACAAAGTACTTGTGCGCGTTCTTCAACCTTCTAGAATATCGGCGACAAAAAGATCAGGTTTTACTTCATACAGCGCAATAACATTACCAATCTTTTTTTATTGTATAGAATTTCGTTGCATGAAGAGAAAAACGTTTTGTTAAACAAATTTAACAAAAGCACTGCCAAATACAGCGAAGCAATCGTATAATTTAAACATATAAAGAAAAGCATTTAATCTACTGCATTCAAGTGTTTAACTTTTATTGTAAATGAGTTAAATTTTTATTTTTAAAAACAAAAACGAATTTCCAAATTCGTCCCCGAGCAAAAATTTACAGATCTAAACTGGAACCAATCCCCAGGCGAGTCCCCGAGCATTTAATCTACTGCACTCAAGTGTTTAACTTTCATTGTAAATGAGTTAATTTTTTTATTTTTAAAAACAAAAACGAATCCCCGAATTAGTCCTCGAGCAAAAATTTACAGATCTAAACTGGAACCAATTCCCAAGCGAGTCCCTGAGCATGAAATTTACACCTCTAAATTTGTACTAATGCCCAAGGGCGTTCCCCAGCACAAAATTTCTCCATTTGTGCAGAATGTGTCAGGAACAGTACATGTGAATAAGTAAAACATGTAAATCAATATGTACTAGCAAACAAACAATATAAACAAACCATTGAAAATTTGTGTATATAAACCTCTATTTACAAATACATTTTAAAGCATATAAACCTGTGTTTACAAATATTGAAAAATCTATGTTTACAAACATATAAACTTGTGTTTACAAACACATTTTAAAGCATATAAACTTGTGTGTAAAGCAAGTAAACCAATATATACTGGTAAGAAAACAACATAAACAAAGCAACGAAAATTTGTGCATATAAACCTGTATTTACAAACACATTTTAAAGCATATAAACCTGTGTTTACAAACACATTTTAAAGCATATAAACCTGTGTTTATAAAAATTAAAAAATCTGTGTTACGAACATATAAACCTGTATTTACAAACACATTTTAAAGCATATAAACCTGTGTGTAAAGCAAGTAAACCTATGAGGCAGCACAATATTTAGTTTAACATATTTGAAATTAATAACATAAACAATTAGTAAAATTTCAATTACAAAAACTACATGGTATCTGCTTGAACATTCACCAAAAATCAGAAGAAGAAAAAAAAAACTGAGCCACTTTACCAGTAAATACCAGAAAATTCAGAAACATCAGAAAAGACTGATTTATATACTAGAAAATACCATAAAAAAACTGACCCCTTCACCAGGTAATACCAGAAAGTCCAGAGATGTGCTGAACATAGTTTATAAATTCTCCACTTTAGAAAACTGACCCTTTCACTAATTTGTCATTCATAACTACATAGTTTCTAAATTCTTCACTTTAGAGGTAAATAAACTAAATTCTCTAGTTAGGCATTTAATTATAGTTACTATTGAATCCGGTATATGGTTGATTTTTCTTTGAATTCACTGTTATATTCTATCTATAACTCGGGCTAATTTATTAGAATTCACTGTTATGTGCTGAAAATTCTGCTCAATTTCCCTTCTAACAATATTTTTTGCATTTAATTATCCAATTTGCTTGGAGTGATGTGCTGAACATTTTTTGCATTTAATTCAAGTGTTTAATTTTCACTGTAAATGAGTTAAATTCTTATACTTGTGAACAAGTAAAGCATGTAAACCAATATATACTGGCAAGCAAACAACATAAACAAAGCATTGAAAATTTGTGCATGAAAGAAACAACATGTGTTTACAAACACATTTTAAAGCATATAAATCTGTGTTTACAAACATTGAAAAATTTGTTACAAACATATAAACCTGTGTTTACAACACATTTTAAAGCTTATTCTTCAAACATATTTTAAAGCATATAAACCTGTATGTAAAGCAAGTAAATCAATAAATACTGGCAAGAAAACAACATTTTAAAGCATATAAACCTGTGTTTACAAACACATTTTAAAACATATAAACCTGTGTTTACAAGCATTAAAAAATTTGTTACAAACGTATAAACCTGTGTTTACAAACACATTTTAAAGCTTATTCTTCAAACATATTTTAAAGCATATAAACATGTGTGTAAAGCAAGTAAACCAATATATACTGGCAAGAAAATAACATTTTAAAGCATATAAACATGTGTGTAAAGCATATAAACCTGTGTTTACAAACACATTTTAAAGCATATAAACTTATGTTTACAAAAATAAAAAAATATGTGTTACAAATATATAAACCTGTGTTTACAAACACATTTTAAAACTTATTCTTCAAACACATTTTAAAGCATATAAACATGTGTTTACAAACATTGAAAAATCTTCATTTAATGAATTACTTGTTCAAAATGAAAACTGTATTTCTAGTTATTAAATATCAAAAGCTGTTAATTTGCATAATTAAAATTAGAACCAATCCCCCATTGCGTCCCCGAGCTAATTGGGTTTAAATTTTACTTTAAAGTACGTTCAAGTAAGTAGTTAATTAATGATTAGAGGACCGTTAACAATCTGGGGGACTAATTCGGGGATTGATGATTACAACTGTTCCTAACAGACTGTCCACAAAATTAAAGCGCAAGACAAAAGCATGCAAAGCTAATGTTTAAAACAATCAATATAAAACTGCAATGCGTTAAAATAACAATTCGTTAATTAATGAAAAATTAATAAATTACCATTATTAGCGGATGGTTAAACCCAGTTAAACCAGTTTGGGGACGAGCTCAGGTTTAGTGGCTCGAGGTACAAGAACATTTCTCTTTTTTTAATTCATTTGGTAGAATGTAGTTGCTAAGGAATGAGAAAAGAATATTACATGCAGTCTCCTACAAACTGTAATCGTTTTTAGCTAAAGTTTTAAACATAATTAAATAAATAAATGACTAAATGTGCATTGACACAATAGTCAAACGTGCATTGGTATAATACTTAATTGTGGAGAATTAGCCTTTGATAGTGGCAAAGGCAATGATTTTCGTGTGAGAAGTGGCAGGTTCAAAATTCAAATAAAAGAATTCCTTGTGGATATTAAAGATTGGATATCTTCATCTCCAACCTTTACTTAAAAGACAAACACTTAATTGTGCATTCAATAATAATTTAGTTTTATATCTAAAGAGTTAAAAAAATTAATCTAAAAAATCAAGGCACTTTTATAGCTATTAAAATATCCTTTGACTTGGTTAAAATTTCATGATAATTGTTAACAATTAATTATGTCTCGAGTAAAATAAATAAATATATATTGGTACTATCTACAAGTGTGTAATGACACAATAGACAAGTTGTACTTAAAAGTGCATGAAAAACCTATAAGAAGTGTTTAGGGGTGATCTTATAAAAATGGTAATCATGTGTGGATGTTATTATAGGATGCTTTTAAGGGGTGGTTATCAGGTGTATTAATGTATATGTTGAACTTTTGGTGTAGTGGGGTAGTCACATTCGTTGTGTTTCATTTCCAGGAAGATACATCCACTAAACTATCATTTAAAAATCCTGAAGAGATTATTGAATTAATATAAGCCAAGAGAGAGCAATTCGCCTGCGCATTAAAAAAAAACTGATATAGGCCAACAAAATAGCAACGACCATGCATGACAGCATTATATATTTAAAAGTCAGCACCGCACGGCTTTGTATGTTATTTACTGATTTATTTATATCGACAAGAGAAGGGTAAAGATATTGAGAGAGCTGGTTTCACTACATGCAACATATTAATTATATACCTTTTTATTTAATTTTTATCAGGGTTCTAAATAGCACACTATAGCGCTGCTATAGCGTTTTCGAACCATAAAAGCTATGGTACTATCAGCGCTATTTCGCGTTATAACGGCGTTATTTGCGAATAGCACTGTTTTTTCAATCGGCACATTATGACGCGATAAACGCTATTTAAATCTTTGATTTTTATTGATCTTGTGCTGTGTAAAATCAAAATAACTCTATCAGCATCTTTATCTGACGTGATATTAAGAAGTTGAGCAATAGAATAAAGAAATATTTTGTGTCGGCATTACTAAAATTGAAACTTTGACGTGACATATGAAGTACACTTGTACAAGTCATCAGATTGAAAACTTTCACATGTATTGTGAAAAGAAAAATATACTCAACTTGGGCGCTGCTAAAGTTAATTTTTGAAAACTAGTTAATTTCTAAATACTTTTCAACAGAAAGTAGCATTTAAATACATCCTAAGAAGTTGTGATTATATATAACGTGTAGCGTAGATAGCACTATTATCGCTATAGCGGTTATAACTGAAATAATATATTTTTATCTCATAACTTAGCATTTAAGGTTCAAAAATATCATTGCGTCACTATAGCGTACTATTTAGAACACAAATCATAACACTCAAACAAAAATAAATGATCGAGAATGAAATCAGCACTACTACTATCTTATTTGACACGTGTATATATGTCACCAACTTTTTTTTTCCAAGTGGATTCAGTTTTAACTAATTATCTTATAAATATTGTCATAATGAACCTGCCTATATGCGACTACAACCACTATTGTACTACAAAATTAAGAAAAAAATAAAATCTCCTTTATTATAATACAAGCATCATCGTCATGACCTGATAAGACAACAGTGTTGTAAATGAAGTACAAAATTATTGTCACCAACTGTTTGTCAAACGGATAGAATACAATCAAGCGATTAATTGTTCTACAATTAATTAATTAAAATTTTGCAGATAACTTTACATATTTATACTCACAATTTATTAATAATAATTAATTTAACTCATCAAAATTTTCAAATTTTTAACTTAATTTCCTTATTAATTAATAAAGTTTCATAAAATTGCTATTTGAAAGATCGAGATAAAACAAGAAAAAGCATGGTGCATATAACAAATAAATATAAAAAAAAATGACCTATTAATTAGCTGTATAAACCGAAAACAAACGATTAATCGTGTTGTTTAAATGGAAAACAGACAATAAATTGGATAAATTGACCAATTTGACGTTCTCATATGCAAATAGCCTTCCATATCATCTATTTGTGACAATTTGATTACCGTCACCGACTAAACAGCCAATTAGTTGACTGATTTGATCCTTTTTTACAAAACTGGTACACATCACTAACTTTTTGTTCAAACAATGAATTCAAACTGTTGAAATCCATCTACTTCATGGATGCAAGTACATATTTTTTGAAAATTTTGAATTCATTTAGTACAAAATCAAGCGGTAAAAAAAAATGAACTATTTATCAGTGTTGTAAAAAACGTCTGTTTAGGTCGATTAATTGTCCGATTAGTTGTTGGCGGTGACCAAACCGTCATAGATTTTTCCGACTAATTGACCGATTATTTCCGATTATAGTCGATTATTCCCAATTAATCGCTTAGCGGTATCTTATCCGTCCAACGACCGCATACCGTTATTTACAACACTGCTATTTATAAGTTATTTTATGCATTCATTTTTCATTATTTTTTTAGCTCTTGACTTTTTACTAAATGAATTAAAAACTTACAAAATTTTGTATGTACACACATCATTTGTAAAATAGATGAATTCAACAGTTTGAATTTGTCGTTTGAATCTAATTCAATACATTTTTAAAGTTGTGCTCACCAAACTTTTTTAAATCACATCACACACTAGTTTTTTAAGTGTATATATTGCCATAATGAACCTGCCTATATATGACTACAATCACTTTTGTACTACAAAATTAAGAAAAAAATCATATTTATTATGATGCAAGCATCATCTGTCCTGATCTGATAAGAAGGCCATGAGCTCATGACTAAAATTAAATTTACTTCTACTCCTAATACTGAAATTGACACTAATTTCAAACTAAATGGAAGAAAAGTAGAGATAAATCAGTAAAACGATAGGACAGATAAAATGAAGAAATATCATTCATTTCATTTTCTCATTGTTCTCGTTTATGAGTTAAAGAGTATATATTCAACTCAGCGCACCTGTCCTCTTCATTTCAACGACCTTATGTCAATTTAACAAATGAAGGGGTAAAACCCAAAAACAAAGAAAGAAATGAAAACAAAAGATAGCCTAAGATAGACCAAACGACAAGTCCAATTTCAGCATTTTTTCTTTATACAATTGTCCCTGACTTTTTCTTGTGTTTCTGTAATTCTAAAACTTAACTAGAGATATAGTTTGGATCATGACACCTTTCTCTTTTCCTGAATTTGGTATTATTATGTTTCAAATAGTACAAAAATGGAGAACAAAATTAAGTAAATTTACACTGTTACAGCCCATTCACTGGTTTGATTTTCTGGTTTATTGTAGCTTTCTGATTTCCGATTGCGGCATACTGTCCATTTGCAGACTTCAAAAATTGGAGCTACGAGGAATATCGCACAAATTATAAAAACATACAATCTCTTCCATTTTTTATCAGGACTTAAGATATCAAACCCTTCAAAAATGTTAGTGATGCCGAGTGCAATCACTACGATCCCAACTGTGTAATGGTAGAGCTTCCAATATATACGTTTTTTGTGTGTCGGTTTCGGTCTCAGAAGCAAAGCAGATACCTATTTGCAGTGAGAAAAATAAGTTAGAATTGTGGAAATTGTAGATTCAATAAAAATAACTGATAATAATAATAATAAACAGACCTGAATTGTTGCAAGGGAGAACACTGCAATGCCCATATTTCGGTGACTATAATGTGTAATTCCCTTGGACTCACTTCCGAGCTTGAGCCCTAGTGCAAAACCCGCAACGCCGAGCACATACCCAATGGATTGACATATTTTGTGCCCATGAAACCATGCCGGACTGGATGGATTCAGTGATTTAATGTAGCGTGCTATCAGGACACCTAGAGGTAGAATGATGCCCCATGCCAGTGTGTTTAGGATCCCATGTATCTACATAAATTGAAATTTTAAATAATTATTGAATGAATAGCTAATTGTTTACTCAATTTAAATATGATCATGGGAAAACAAAACAGTTATTTTCTTATGTCAGCACTCAAATTTGGTAAATTTAATTTGTTAAAACAAAATTTACCAAATTTTTAAAACATATATAAAGTCTTTGTCTCAAAGTTGGTAGGTACAAATAAAATGTTGGAAACAAACAGGAAATTAAAAAATAATGAACACATGAACAGGGGGGCATGTATGATATTAATTCATCCTTGAAAACATCCTTTATTGGATTCCAAATAAAATTTCCTGTATGGAAAGTCCTTGCGGTATTGAAAGTTTGTGCCATATTTGTGTTTGTTTTTGTCTAATATGACTATTGGGAAGCATCAAGTTTAAACTCATACTGATCCTGAATCTCACCATTTGAGATCATATTTCTCATTTGCAATATTTGCCATGCATGCTCTAATTCAAAAAAAGGAATTTCCCAAATGCTCTAATTTATTAACCACAAGTAACCAGGCAGTGTAGTAATCTAGTCACAAAAATGAGAACATTATTATTTTTATTGATTTACAACTTACATTTTTCCGGCGGAGCCGGTTATCCGATGCAGGGGTAAGAACCGGTACTGACAAGCCAGAGCGGAGGTCGATGCTTGTACTTGCCAAGGTATTGGGTGGGGCCTGCTTGTGGGAACTGGGCACGCCACCACTAAATTCTGTACCGGCCTGCCAGGCTATCTTTTGTGAGGTTTTGTTCCCAGGAAGTTGTATGCTAGCATATATAGTGTATGATCCATTGGAGTACTCGGCACTGTGGCTGTATACTGTGAATGTGAGGTTTTCATCCCTGAAAACAATGTACATAGTATCAACTCATGAGAATCTAATACAAATTAAAAGAATATTAACAACAATGGTAATATATGTGCCACCATAATATCTCAAAATGTCACATTTACTTTAGATAATGCTATAGAATTTTTTCTTCAAATATCATCACTTTTCAAAATAGTTTCATTTTTGTATTGCTGCACTGAGCTACAGATAATTTTACTGAACCAGTTTAAGCGCATATATATCTTTTTCATATAAATTTGTATAAATTAGCTGGGTAATTAGTAGCATTTAATTAATTAAACATGTACTTGTCTATTTATTTTATAAAATTGCCATAAAGCCCAAACAAATAGTGAAAATATTAATTTCACTAATCAATTAAACCTTTATTCTACTAAATTACAACAATTCGGATACCTTACTGCAGGCTGATAACTACTGATCACATATGAAACAACCTTGACCCCACCAGTGATAGAATCGGGAAAAGCAAAAATTGCATTAGCACCAACCATGCCGGACGTTGTAGGATTTATGGCCCACGCGACCCAACCAGATGCTACTTGTGGGATCCGGTACGCCACATCTGCCGTACCGTTCAATGCATGGTATGACCAGTGCAGTGTTGCGCCTAATACTGGCAGACTGTTGCATGATGCATAGAGCTTATTTGACGAGAAGGTTTCTGTGACACAACTCTGAGCCGAGACAAATGGTGCGGCGAAGAGAGAAAGTAGGAGACATGTAAGGAGCATTCCACGTATGGAAATTTCCATTCCTTAAAACTTGAATGAAGAGTTCAAATTTTGTTTTCTTTGAGTTGTAAGGATGTTATAGTTGAGTTATGAAAGAATGTCTCATGCCAAAGATACTCTCTCTCTCTAAAGAATTAGTCGTTGAAAGAAATGGGGCCATGGTGGAATGGTTCTTTCATGACACACCTGTAGTTGAGAAGGCTTGACTTTTTCAAGTTTTAATGCACTTGGAACAATGGAATATTAATCACTGAAAGTGGTACCTACAAGCAGATAGATTTCACAATCCGTAGGGATTTGTTTGGTATAATATGTGGACCATGTTTAGGTCGTATTTTCTTGAATTGAGGATGGCAACCAGAGGATGTTATCTGATTAAAAATAAAAGAGCGTGGCTGCCTCTCTCATTCAATCATTATTTGAAACATTTGTTCTCCATTTTGTGTGAAATTTAGTTCGTTCCTTATAATTTGGTTTGATTGGAAACATGGTCAAACACTCAATCACATGCTCCATTTTGGTCAAGCACCAAATCACGTGCTGAATTGCATGATACTTGAAAATTGAAATGTATGCATAGACTAATTTGGACCATAACATATTAATTGCAATCAATCCATTAAGAGCTGTCTCTATTCTTTCTTCTTCTCGTTTTCTTTTTTTTTTCTTTTTTTTTTCTTTCTTGACCGGATTTCTGCTAGACCCAATTTAGAGGCCCATTAATCCATGAACCTGGCCCAGAAAATCTCTAAACTAAATTCTGGTTAAATAATCTCTCATTTTTTAATGATATTCTGGGAATCCATTAATCCATGAAGCTGGCCCAATAAGATACAGAACGTTTGGATACAACGTGACTATCGTGCCGCCACCATTTTTATAATTGTAGTCATGTCACTGAATGTGACTTGAAGTTACGGCTAACTAATTATGGCACAATACGAATTTACATCCTAACTTGGGACCACAATTTTGTTTCAAATAAGTTGAAAATCCAGTAATAAATTATAACAGTGAAAAATCTTGTTTTGCAAGAAATAGTTCTAAATAACGCCAGAAATTTAGTCATTTCTCCAGATATATGTTGTCAAATAACGCCAGAAATTCATTGCCAATTCGTTGCAGAAGTTGTTCAGTAATCGAATTTGGGGAACGTGTTGAGTTTAGAATTGAAGACACGATCAGACAGTATGATCAAAATCCAATAATAAAAATCCGATGCAACCTCTCGAATTTAAAGTGAAACAGGGGAACTGGGGCCAGAAAACATGGAGGCAAGCAGAGTGGGAAGATCTATTTCCGTCCTTTTACGACAATGCACGCACGCTCCTGGCACGTGTCTAAGTGTCGGTTGGAGTAGAGTTACTTTGGTAAGTGCTCCATTCAACGACAACAATAACCTGATGGAATGATGGTTGGTACTTGCTAGTATGGCTGTGCAAAAAAACTTGAACTCGTAACTCGTTCATTTATAGTTTGTTTAATTCGGCTCATTTACAATTCGAGTTGGCCAACTCGTTTAATAAATAAACTAAGTTCGAATTAGTCTTAGCTCGCTCATTTATAACTCGAGTTACATAAAGTTACATAATATTTATCATAATAAATTCAAAAATAATCAAACCCGAATCTCTATACTGTTATTTGTGCTTTGAGATTCATGTAAAATATGTTTGAATTTGTGTTGTGAGTTAACTCGAGTTGATAACAAGCTGAGTTTGAACTTGTGTTGTAATACTATCACTAGTTAAATGAGTTGTGAGTCAACTCGAGTTGATAACGAGCTGAGTTCGAGTTGGCTCTACAACTCGTTATTATCATCTCAACCCGAATTGGCTAGCTTGTTTATTAAATGAGCCAAATTCAAGTTGGGAGTAACTTGCTCAAACTCGGCTCATTTACAACCCTAGCGAGAGTCACAAAACGAAAGAAACAAGAAATGAGAATTGAAAAAAAATGAAAAATCGAAATTAAGAAAGAACGACCAGTTACAGTTACTGTAATTCCAATGCATACAAAATGAACAGCATATCTCATTTAATGCTGCGAGCAATATACGTGCATAAAAAGTTATTACATCTAAAATTTGTTTGGTACCAGATTACTCTAAAAAAAATGTTGTTACAATTAATTTTGTACGTTCATCATTTCAATTCAATGTGAATTTAATTGTTTGGAGTTTAAAATTAAATGAACATTCATCATCAAAAGCAGCGATTTCTACCCATTTAAGAAAATAGTAAATATTCTTTAAAAAAATATAAAATTTAGTTTCAAGTACATTTTCCACAGAGATCATTATTAACAGTTCCAATTAATTGTTTAAATTTTAAAATATAAATTCATAGTATGAGTCGATCCATAATATATATACTGTCAAAAAAATTGATGTAAATTTTATTATTATGATGCAGTAATAAAAATTGGAAGTTGATATTTCCTAATAAAATAGTTTGCTCTTTTCTCTTTATCATGATTTTCTGGGTCCGGATCCCCTAAAGTAACTCAATTTTTGAGTTTTGAATCAGGACCGTTTGATTCTAATCTGTCACTCAAGAGCACTTCGGAATTCAAATTCGCTACCGAATCTAAAACCCAAAAGTTAAGTTACTTCACTGGATCTCAACTGGATCTTCTGGCAGAACGTACACAGTTTTCAGTTCAAAAAAAAAAAAAAAATTCTTCTTGTAGCTCCTCAGTTGCGGCCCATTATCTACATTAGCTCAAACAGGTAATATAGAGGCGGACTAATATACCTCGGCCAACCAAGTGCCATTTTTTGACCAAATCGGAGGTGAAACCAAACGGACCTTTCACCGACCCAATAGAGAGTTTGTTCCTCTATGGTAACTCTAATATTGAGTTTAGATCAGGACTGTCAATAAGAATCGAGGTCAATCCGGCCCAAGGTGAAATGCACAGAGGCCCTTCTATTGGTGAGAAAGGAGATTGGACGGTCTTGATCTAAACACAAAATTTGCGCTACCGTAGTATATATGAATTCGGCCCATAGGCCCAATCAGGTATCAAACAATGAATATAGAAGTTTTAACTCCGTCAAAAAAAAAATAAATAAAATAATACACAAGTACCAGCCCAGTTACGATCGGCGACGGCATTCACCAGGCCGATCCTGTAAAGAAAAGATTCCTTTTCGAAATTAGCGCCACGTACTCCGTACTTGAGCCTCCGATGTCCGGAATTTTTTTATAAACCATAAATAGAAAATCAATTTTTAGGAACCAGCATGATTTTTTTTTTTTTTTTGAAAAATTACAAAGATCGAGTAGAGCATTCGGTCTCCACTTTTTTTTTTCTCCAGATCGAATGCTCCACTCGGTCTCACCATTTTTTTCAATTTTTCACAGATTCGGCCACATAAGATCTGAATAATCCTTTTATATATATGTATAGAGAGTGATTTGAAATTTTAAAGTCCTAACGGTCGATCCGAACAGTTCATCTTGTTCTCCATATTAATATGTGTTTGGAGACCAAATTTTACATTTTTTGAATTTTTTTACTATTTCTTTAGATTTATTGAAAATTCCTGTTTTCAGCAAATCTGGACCATAAAAAAACAGCAATTTTCAATAAATCTAAAGAAATAGTAAAAAAATTCCAAAAAATGTAAAATTTGGTCTCCAAACACATATTAATATGGAGAACAAGATGAACTGTTCGGATCGACCGTTAGGACTTTGAAAACTCGAAATCCGAGTCAAAAATTGTTGATCCAATGGTGGCTTAACAAAACAGTAAAATTAGCAGCCACCGTTGGATCAACAATTTCCAAAGTAGCTTAATAAATAGTAAAAAAATTCAGAAAAATGTAAAATTTTATCTCCAAACACATATTAATATGGAAAACAAGATGAACGGTTCGGATCGACTTTTTGAATTTTGAAATTTCAAGTCACTCTCTATACATATACATAAAACATATGCCACACCGTTTACCACATGGAAAAGTTGAAAAAAGTGTGAGACCGAGTGGAGCATTCGGTCTGAAGAAAAAAAAAAGTGGAGACCGAATGCTCCACTCGGTCTTTGTGGTTTTTCAAAAAAAAAAAACAATCATGCTGATTCCCTAAAAATTGATTTTCTATTTATAGTTTATAAAAAAATCTCCCCATGTCCACTCCCTTACCTCCATTTAAATAGAATGGATAAGTCCATTATCTTATATGAGGTATAATAAAGTGCTTATTCAACTTTTACGATAGTTGTATTTTTGTTTTCTTTTATTGCTTCCGATTTTATTTAGCCCAAACTTTATTTGAAACGGGATGATGTATTTTCCGATACGTCTTAAAAATTTTGAAATATAATTATTAGTGGAGGAAAAGATCGATGGGATTTGAACTTATTTAGGTTTGATGGGTACAAGAGTCATCTGATACACTTTAAATTTCGTACGCACAAATTTCAAAATAGAACCGTACGAATGTTAAAGTGCAACAGACGACTATGTTGCCAGATTGAACCTACACTTTTTTCCATTATTAATTGCTATTCTCGTAAAAGTGGGTTTTAATAATCTATGTATGTATCAAAACAATTATATTTTTTTTCAATAAAAGAATTTCCAGAGAAACAAAAAAAAAAAAAAACTAGGTGGGCCCATATAGCTCTGGGATGAACAATTGCCATATCCTAGATTTTGAAGATTAATTTTCGAGTATTGGTTATTGGACTCTTGCTCTATTCTGGAAAAACATCGCTCTAATTCATCCCATTTTCTCAACACAACACAGATTCATTCAGATTTTTTTTTTTTTGCACAACCTATTAAACTTTGTCCCGATTTCTATTTTTTGGTGCAACCCAATGAAAAAAAATTGCACATCTCAAGAACCTTTGTCTAATTCATTGTTCATGTGATTTCTCTGCATTTGTCGAACAACACAACTCAGATTTCTTTGTCCAAAGTGCTCAAGGCCGCGCGCACGCTCTCGACGCCCCCTCCCCGCTGTGACGCATGCACTCTTTGACAATGCTATGGGTGCTTGTTCCTCTTTTCGACTAGTGCTCTTGAACAAGTTATAATTTAAAAAATTTAATTGTTTTCTTGTATGTGAAAGTTTGATTTTTTTTTTTTTTTTTGAATAAGTACTTGTGATTGGTTAACTTGGTACTTAACATTGAAATTAATTGTGATTATATTAGCTAATTAGTTTAAATCTGATTATTCTTTTTCTAACCTAATCGAAATGATGAATCCACTCCTCACCACAATTCCATTCAACGCTAACAACATTTTCAGCGGAAGAGGTTTTGTAAATTCGCTACCTTTTAAAAAATTTAATAAAAATATTCAACTTCTAAAAATATTATAAAAAATATTCCTAAGATTTGGGGGACCTTTATTTCTCTCTCCTTATCTTTTTTTTTTTCTAAAGTCTAGCTTCTTGCTTCATTTAAAACTCAAATATTTTTTTTTCAAATTTGCAATAATTACATTTCAATTTTTTCTTAGTTAATGAAAAAAATAAAGCAGAAGAAGATTAAACGAGCTTGAAATAGCGGTAATATTTAAATAAGGGTGCCAAATATTTAATATTTGAATAACAGCGTGCCATATCTCCTGTGATTAATAATGGAGAGTAACTAACTCTACAGTCGCAACAGTGAATTTTTTTTCTGTGAGGAAAAGCCCGTACTACAACAGTGGTTACAGTAGACCCACCCACGAGGCCAACGCCGACCTTTGTCGTCAAGCGCAAGCCCTTTTTCGTAATTCCATCTCCCTCTTTCCCAGTCTAACAACCTCTCAATTCTTTCTTCTTCACACCACTCACCAGTCACCTCCCCTGTCTCTTCCTCCTTCCTCTCAAACCCAGCCATGGTTTCCCTCTCCAACTCTCCGATTCCATCTTCCCACAGCCCCTGCACCTCCTCCATTCCAATCAACCACTCGCTCGTTCGGTCCGTGCGAACCGTCCGTTCTAACATACCCCATCCCGAACCCGATCACCCCTCATCCGAACCCGAATGCGATTTGGGTACGAGCCTGACCGACTCCTTTATTGACACATGCCTCTGTGAGCTGGCCGCGACAGTTGCTCCCTCCGCCAGCAAATCTCATGGACTCGACAACTCCATTACCTCGGGGATTCTGGAATTATCTCGCGATTTCTCCGATTATTCCAGCTTTAATTCTGATATTTCAGGGGAGCTTGAACGGCTAGCTTCGGTGACCCGCTCGGAGTCACCTAACAGCCCCTCCCCAGATCTGCCTGATCTAGACTTAACCTCGTCGGACCTACTGGAGACGATGCCACTGGAGAGCTTGGAGCCAGTCGTTAAATCATGCATTGAGAAACTTTCGACTTCTCTGGAAGAAGAGAAAAGAAGAGCAGCAGCGCGAATCAGATTACTCGCAAAACACCGCTCAGACCTTCGCGAATTGATAGGCGCCTCCGGAGCAATCCCAGTACTGATCCCATTGCTAAAGAGCACCGATCCGGCTACCCAGGAGAGTGCCGTGACTGCTCTCCTCAATCTTTCCTTAGAAGAGACCAACAAGGCAGCTATAACCACTGCCGGGGCAATCAAACCTCTTGTCTATGCCTTACGTACCGGTACAGGGATTGCAAAGCAGAATGCTGCTTGCGCGCTGTTAAGCCTTTCCATGATCGAAGATAACCGTGCAACAATTGGGGCATGCGGGGCAATCCCTCCATTGGTTTCTCTTCTGGTTCACGGCTCGACACGCGGCAAGAAGGATGCTTTGACGACACTGTACAAGTTGTGTTCGATCAAACGCAACAAAGAGAGAGCAGTGGATGCTGGGGCTGTTGGATGGCTTGTCAGATTAGTTGCGGAAGGGGGGTTATCAGAGAAGGCAATGGTGGTATTGGGAAGTCTGGCAGGGGTGCCTGAGGGGAGGGAGGCGATTGTCGAGGAAGGTGGTATACAGGCATTCGTTGAGGCAATAGAAGATGGGCCCGCAAAAGGAAAGGAGTTTGCTGTGGCAGTATTGCTGCAGCTTTGTGCTGATAGTGGGCTTAACCGGGCCCTGCTTGTCAGAGAAGGAGCGATACCGCCACTTGTCGCATTATCACAGGCCGGGTCAGCACGTGCCAAGCAGAAGGTTTTCTATTTGTTTTGATCTTGTTATTCAGGAGTAAAAATTGTGAAACAACCTTCAAATAACCGAGCTTTTGAACATTTTTTTCAGGCTGAGACACTTCTTGGGTATTTACGGGAGCAGCGGCAAGACGGTGGTGGGGCCACTCAGACAAGCTTGGCCAGGTAAAAGGAAAAAATTACTTGCAAATTATGGTAAAATGGTGCTGGTGTACTATACAAGTTTTTGCTGGTAGTATAGGAGAGGTGTGGCTGTGTAAATAAGAGGTGTTCAGATTGTATGCTTGGTTTTTTTTTTTTTGCCTTTCTAATTTTCGGTGTGAATAGTCGTTTTTGTGATGGATTATGCGTGTTACTGACATGAGAGGAGGTTTTTTGTTTCTCTGTTTGTCGATTTAGTCGATGTGTTGTATAGAGTAGATTATATCTCTTGCTATATTATGTTATGAGTTGTTTGTTTGAAACCAGGAACTGCGATGTGTTCGTTCTGTACATATCATGTGTCTAATCTCATTTGTATGTCACTTGTCTTTTGGATCAGATTTACATAAAATTACTTCCTTAAAAATGCAAATCGGATCATTAGTCCGTTCGATTTAAATTGTTCGGCTTGAATTGGATTAGTACAACCCTACTTTGTCATAAAAACAAGAGAAAATTATGTATGAGGTCAATAAACTATGGAGTAATGTTGAATAATTAAGAGGCATCATTTAATGTTTTCCCAAGACGCTTATCTTACACAGTTACATGAAAAGAACAGAGTGACATAGACAGGGGCCGAGGTAAGAAGGGACAATCGGTGAATTGCTCTCTATTTAAAAAAAAAAAAGTATTTATGTATGTTTTTTTTTTATATAAATTAGAGTAAAATATTATAGTACTATAAAATTTATTTCATTTTCAGCAAAAAAAAGTTCATACAATTAACTCTGAATAGTTTGGAAGTCCGTCTCCGGACATAAACAGCATTACAAGTCGAAATGTGACCTACTGAGTAAAAGAATGACGCTATTTTTATATATTTTCCTTGATTAGATTTTAATTTCAAGTATTGGGATTGAAAAGTAATTTTTAGTCCTTCAGTAGAGATTCAATATATTGAGGTAAATATTTTAACAAAACAGTTTTGGCTTCATACATCACAAATACTATAGAATCAAAACAGCACCCCATATGATTCGAGAGCTAGATGAATCTAAATTTGTTCCGTTAAAATTTATCGTTCGTTACCCTATATTTGCTACCTAATTTCTCATATAAATAGATTCACTTTTTTTTTTGAGGTGAATAATTAGATTCACTCAATGCACCTGAATGCGCATAATATAAACTAGATGTTTCGTTGCTTAAATCTTTCTGTGTAGATGACCTAAAGTACACGTTTGAACAGAAAGAAAGAAAGAAAAAGATGTTTCAGTCATTGATTATGTGCATCAGTACATGCTATTATATCAATGATTAATCAAACATTGATATTATGTCAAGACTGGGCATATTGGAAGGCAAGCGTTACACCAGCCACATGCATTGGCAAATTGGTCCCGAAATTTTTTTGCAAAATGAAATCGTGGTGCAAGACACAAGTGCACTGACAAACATCCGCCTGGAGACCGAATTAGATAGGATTTATTTCAAGTTAGAAAAGTACTTTGTTTTTCCAATTTAGGGATGTAGCTTTCAGTTTCAAGTTATTTTTTAATTCCAGGTTAAAGGAGTAATTTCTATTTTTCAATTTATATTCCAAATGTAACAGCAGGAACCAGGTGGATGTGATGTTAGGTGAAGATGTAAAACGCTTTCAGATCAATGAAATTTGCCCAAGGGCTTCTAACTAAAAAAAATGATTAACCAAACAAATGATGCTTTAAGCAATAAGCATAGTTTGTCTGTTGAACTGCTCACGCAACCTGACAGCCTGTATCCTCATCATTTGCTTTTCAACATATTTTGCTTATGCGCTATTAATATATGCATGGAAAAAGAATAGATACGTGTACGTACAGATTAGAAATTAGCCATGCTCCAAAGTTGAGGACCCATTAATCAATCATTGATCAATTGCACAGATAATAGGACTTACATCTTGTAAATGTTCAAATATTCCTTAAGTGTAATTTGTTCGGATTATATTTTTTCATTAAAACTTCGATTTTGACTATCGTCGATTCCAAGATAACAAGATTTCACAATTTTTCTTCGCATATAAATAGTTCCTGAAATGAAATGCCCAAAAATTAAGTAATTGTTCTACACAACATTCATTTTTCTTTTAGAAATTAAACAATTAAATAATCAGAAAAGGGATTGATTAGTTTTTTCTTTGAAAAATAGATGGAACTGTTCATAAGTGCGGTTTCGATATTTTCATGGGCATAGATCATATATTTTCCATATGAACTCCAAATTTTATGATATTAGGCTCCGATAAAACAATACTTCATAAAATATAGTTTCATATATAAGTAGTTGAGTTTGGCTAACAACCGTTATCATGCCATCTAATGCTAACAATCAAGATCTTACTTTCTCATGCTCGAACAGGGGATATCTGACTTCTTGTTGAGTTTAACACTTGAGATTGAGATTAAAGAACTTTTATATGATGACAAATCGTATATTTCTCTCACTTATGTTCTTTCTCTGTGTACATGGCTTATATAGCCAGAGTTATAATAGTAAAAAATCCTAATGGTACAATCCCTAAAAAAAAAAATTGAAGCTCCTTAAATGTGAGCTCTTTATTTTTTTTTAAAAAGTGCCTATGACGAAAATATCCTCATGGGTCTGAGGCCTTTATTTCTCAACACTCCCTCTCAAGTTAGGATTATAGAGATCATATAATCCTAGCTTGCATGAAATATTCTTGAAAGCCTTAGAGCTTAATCATTTTGTGAATATGTCCGCTAATTGATCTTCACTATTGACAAACGGAGTTTCGATTTCTCCAGTTTGAATTTTTTCTCGAATGTAGTGGCAGTCCACTTCAATGTGTTTGGTACGCTCGTGAAAGATTAGATTTGTTGCAATGTGTCTCGCCGCTTGATTGTCACAAAACATTTGCATTGGTTCATTAACATTCACATTCAAATCGGTTACCACTTGCTTAATCCACGTCAATTCACTTGCGGTTGATGCCATGGCTCGATATTCTGCCTCTGCACTTGATCGCGCCACAACATTTTGCTTCTTGCTCTTCCATGTGACCAAATTTCTGCCTACAAATGTGCAAAATCCGGTAGTCGATTTTCTATCGAAACTATCGGCCCAACCTGCATCGGAATAGCCACATATTGCATTAGTACCATTTTTCCTCATCCAAATTCCCTTTCCAGGGGAGCCTTTTAGATACCTTAGTATTCTATTAATGGCATCTAAGTGAGGTGTTATTGGTGCATGCATAAACTTGCTAATTTGACTCACGGCAAAAGCAAGGTCCGGTCTAGTTACAGTTAAATAAATTAATTTTCCTACAAGTTTCTGAAATTGATTGATATCACTCAATGGTTCACCATCTTCGGTGTTGAATTTTATATTGTTGTCAATTGGTGTGATTTTACACCCTAGTTTTCCAGTTTGTTTGAGCAAATCAAGAACATATTTTCTTTGTGATATAAATAGCCCTTTTGTAGAATGGGCAATTTCTATCCCAAGAAAATATTTTAGTTTGCCCAAATTTTTTATTTCGAATTTTTGTTTTAAATTTCTTTTAACACCTTCAATTTCATTTTGGTTATCTCCGGTTATAATTATGTCATCGACATAAACCAAAACCACAGTGGTACCATTAGAATTATGCTTGGTAAACAAGGATGAATTGGCTAGACTCATTTTGAAATTACAAGATAATAATAAATGATTAAGTTTACCGTACCATGCCCTTGGATATTGTTTTAATCCATAGATTGATTTTTTTAACTTACAAACAAGGTTAGAAATTCCTTCTTTTTTGTGACCGGGGGGTAAGGACATAAACTTATTCCTCGAGCGTCCCTTGGAGAAATGCATTTTTTACATCCATTTGGTGTAAATTCCAATTTTTATTAACCGCAGTGGAAAAAAGAATTCTCATCGTATTCATTTTAGCTACGGGTGCAAAGGTTTCATGATAATCGATACCATATGTTTAGGTATAACCTTTGGCTACTAATCTAGCCTTGTACCGTTCAATAGTGTCATCACAATTATATTTAATTTTGTACACCCATTTAAACCCAACCGGTTTCTTGTTTTTTGGTAATTCACACAACTCCCAAGTTTGGTTTTTTACTAAGGCATGTAGTTCTTCTTCCATTGCTTTACGCCAATTTGGATCCAATTTTGCTATCTCATAATTGGTTGGTTCTTCTATCTTTGACAAAGAGTTTAAGAATGCATAATGACCATGAGAAATATTATTGTAGGAAATATAATCTTGTATGGGGTATTGTACTGAATATGTGACAAAATCCCTCAATCTTGTTGAAGGTTGAATTTGTCGACTTGATCTCTTCAATGGTATTTCCCCCTCTTGGATTTCTCCATAATTCTCGTTTTCTTCGGTTTCTTCTGATAATTGCTCATCTCCTTCGGATTCTTGATTACCTGTCTCAACATTTTCAAGAAGAATTTCTCTTCTTTCAAGATAAGTAACACAAGGTATAACAAACTCATTTGACATTAATTTATTAGAGTGGTTTTCTTCATTTTTATTATAAAATGGTTCTTTTTCAAAGAAAGTTACATCTCTTGAGATGTAGAGTTTTCTTGTTTTCAGATCATAGCACTTAAAACCCTTTTTTTCAAGAGAGTAACCAACGAAAAGAGTTTTAATTGAGGTGAAATTCAATTTATCTATTTTATTTTTATGAACAAAGCAAATGCAACTAAAAACTTTTAAATGATCGATATTCGGTTTTTTATTATAAAGTATTTCAATTGGACATTTAAAATCTAGAATGGCCCTAGGTAATCTATTTATCAAATAGGTTGCGGTGAAGACGGCTTCCGACCAAAAAATCTTTGGAACATTATTTTAAAATAAAAGTGTTATTGTCATCTCAAGTAGATGACGGTTTTTTCTCTCGGAAATACCATTTTGTTGGGAGGTATAAACGCAAGAAGTTTGATAATAATACAATTTTGTTTTATAAAATTTTAAAAATTTTGATTTACAAATTCCGTTCCATTGTCCGTTCTAAATGTTTTGATTTTTTTTTTATTAAATTGAGTTTCTACAAAATTTACAAATGTTTGAAAATGAGAGAAAACTTCACTTTTATTTTTCATCAAATATATCCAAGTTGTTCTTGAAAAATCATCAATAAATATAACATAATATCTAAAGTCATTGTAAGAATTTATAGGAGAGGGTCCCCACACATCGGAGTGAACTAGCTCAAAATTTTCATTACTCTTAGAATTTGAGTTACAAAACAGAAGTTTTGTATGCTTGGCAAGCTTACAAACTTCACACTTGCTACAATCAATATTAGTAAAATTGAACATATGTTTAAGTATCTTGTCGGAAGGATGCCCCACCCGCTTGTGCCAAAGTTCACTTAAATCTTCATTTTTCCTAGTGTTGAAAATAAACTTGTTCCTATTCAAAAAATATAATCCATTTTCTAAGAAACCTTCACCAATCTTCTCCTTGGTGAAAAGATCTTGAAAATTAATATTTTTTTCTTTAAAAATAATCTCACAATTCAATTCTTTAGCTAGCTTACTAATAGATAATAAATTGACGAAGCAATTTTCAACATAAAAAGCATCTTGAAATTTTTTTTTTGAAAAAATGCTAACCATGCCCCACCCTTTAATTTTGATTTTCTCATTGTTGGCAACAATAAAAAATTGTTCACCATTGATTGGACGATAATTTTTTAACAAACTTTGGTTCTCGATCATATGATCAGTAGCATCGGAATCAAGGACCCATTTGGTACATTCTTGAGGAGCATTTTTGGTTGAAAGGCCTATAGTTAAGCATTTGTGTTTAAGATCAACCTTATGAATCTGCTCACCGTGTATAGGCTTTTCTGTACCGAAATTAAATTTTACATTTTTTGGGCTGGTTTCATAATTTTTTGGGCTGGTTTTAAGTTCAGAATTTAAATGAATTTGAATTGGACCTTAGCCCATTTCTGGCCCAACAGCATAGCCAGCATCGACTCAAGTCGGTGGAGTCGATCATTTTCGTTCCGACTTGGTCCAGTCGCTTCAACCCCGCCCAGACCTTTAGACCCATCGTCTCCATTTGCACCCTTCGTTGAGATCAGACCTCTCCTCTCCCCCTCTTTCGGATCTAAGTTTTGAGTTTCTTCTTCACCGCCTCTTGATTCTGATCATTCCTCTTAGGTCGAAGGTGAGGATGAAGTACCCAACACTTCTCTTGGGTATGCCCGTCCCTCATACAGTGCGAACATCTCTCAATCTCCCCCTTACCCCTTCCTTTGGCGCTGAGGTATTGGGCTAAGAAGGCATGAGCCTCTGGCTTCGGGTTCAAGTCGGAGGTCTTCATTGCAACTCGCCTTGTTGCCTCTTGCCGGATACAGGCGGTGACATTGTCAAATGTCAGTTTCTCTTTGGAGAGAAGAATCTGAGCTCTAACGGCTTCATAGCTTGAATCAAAGGCTGCCAAAAATGTGTAAATTCTATCCATCTCTTCTCGTTCTTGGAACACATTAAGGTCAGTAGTTGGTGGTCTGTATAGTTTAAGCTCTTCGTATTTGGCTATTACAGGTCTGATTAATTCTGGTATGTCTCTTGATTCTTGAGTAATTTTGACGATTTCGGTTTTTAGTTGGTAAATTTGAGAATGGTTTGTTTGATCACTAAACTGCTTCTCAATGGCTTGCCATAGCTCTGTTGCTGTCTCGCAAATCCAGAAGGAAGTGGTTAGTTGTGGATCAATTGAGTTGGTGATTAATGTCATTGCTTGACTATCTATCACATTCCATTCCTCCTGATCATCAGCACCTGTTGTGGGTCTTTTTTTTACTGCCATTGACACACCCAAGCAGTCTTTTTTGCTTTGAGAGTAACTTTGGCAACCTTTGCCCATGGAATATATTTTTTTCCATCCAAGGGCACATTGGTTAATTTTTGGGATGAATTGAAATCGGCTTGATGCCTGATGATTGTGATATGTTGATTTTGAACCTCTTCCCTTGGATCTGGAAGGATTTCTGCCATTTTGATAGTGCCCTTTTTTGAATCTTACTTGGTTGAGGGATTTTGAAGGGATTTTGCGGAAGCCTTAGTTTGGATCAGAGATGCTCTGATACCATGTTGAGTTTAACACTTGAGATTAAAGAACTTTTATATGATGACAAATCGTATATTTCTCTCACTTATGTTCTTTCTCTGTGTACATGGCTTATATAGCCAGAGTTATAACGGTACAGTCCCTAAAAAAGAAATAAATAAATTGAAGCTCCTTAAATGTGAGCTCTTTATTTTTTCTAAAAAGTGCCTATGACGAAAATGTTGGGGTTTTGACGGTTCAAATCCATTGATTAGCTTAATTGCGGAAAGTGTGTAAAATAAAATTTTACGGTTTAAGCTAAGAATTAAACGAGGTATGTTAGGAAACTTTTCAAGGTGGTCCACCTTCAGTATTCCTTCGGCATCAAAACCTCATTTAATTCATTTACAGATCTACTCCATAATTGATTTCTAAAAGCTTTAAATCTATCTACCAATTAAATAAATTAATATAACATGATTTATACCTCGTTTTCAAATCTCAGTTGGAATGTAGCTGAGCGAGAAGAGCTACACCAAGGAAGGAATCGACTCGCAGTATCACACGTGTGATACCTCTATCGGCTATCCACCAGGACTAACCGGAGAGCGGTTTATTTTTTCTGCCAGAAATACCGTAAACCGCGGAATTCTGCAAAAATACTATTCATCGAGAAAAGGATGAAATAAATATATTTGTGTCCCGATGTTACTTGGTACCGCTTAAAAGCTAAACCGCGGGATTTGGCAAAATATATTATTTTCCTAGTCTCGTAATAACCGAAACCGAGGAAGAGAGAAAAATCGATTAACGAAGTAATCATATTAACACGTGAATTAGTAAGTTTTCTCTCTACCCTCACCCCTCTATTTATAGTGTTTTGAGGAGGTTTGCAAAAGACTGAAATACCCCTCAAAACAAATCTATTTACCAAAATACCTTGACACCTCATCCTTTAATATGTGAAAAGACCAAAATGCCCCTTCCACACTCTTCTCCATGCTTCTACACCCTTCTACACCCTAAGGTGTCATGCAAGGTGGCATAGGTGTGAAATGACCATTTTGCCCTTGGCCCATTAAGGCATGAATAGTAAAAGGCTTTGATTTTGGGCTTTGAATTTGGGCTTCTAATTTTAATTAAGGCTTTGATTGTTTCGGGCTTTTAAACCCATAATTCAAATCCATAATTAACAAATTAAAATCCAAATCAAATATATATAATTGTCATGTACAATTATATTTCTTTTCGGTTGTTGTTCGGTAACTTTTATACAACGTAACGTGTACGTTTATAAATTAACCGTTGTTTCTGCTTGTCATTCTAAATGACATTTATAATTTAAGTATATCACGTATAATTAATTATAACCATCTTAATATTAATTATAATAAATTTATAATTAATCAGTAAGATTCTCCGAGTAGCTCTTATATGGTGTGACCCAATAGGATCTGTGTTATGTTGGTAAACAGAGTTAAAACTGTTTTAACTTCTATAATCATGGGTGACGTTTGGCAACACATCATGACCATCCAATTACACAGATGATGTTGTACTGTACAATATCACGATCCAGTAAACAATTTACTTGTGTCTGTTCTTCTGTCTCATAGCTATCAAATCAGTTCCAAGGTAGATGTGTGTCATCCTTGTTAACTATATCTTTTCTTGATCTTGAGTAGATTATTAAATATAATTACTCTTGTAATTATACCGCATGCAGATAATCTAACTCTACCAAGGGGCCCAGTGATACTATAGCTCGTATAAAATACGAGGGACAAATAGTACTCTTGGTAGACTATCACTTCCTCAGCTAAGCTATACATATGGGAATGCTATCGTTATGACTACTTTTTACAGACAACGGTGGATAACAATCACAGATACATATCTCTCAGTGGGAACGATAAATATCTCATACTGTAGAACGTAACACTGAATGAAAACATAAATGACACGAACACAATTCTATTTAATGTTTCATTCAGGGTCTGTCAAATACCATGTTCCTTAAACATGTATCTATGTGATTAAAATGACATCTTGTGTTAGGTGGTTTGTAAAACTTAACCATCTTTTAATCCACATACTAACCTTATAGCGGTAATTAGTATTCCTGCTAATTACCTCGGTCAGTGACCTTTTAAGATTAAGAGTATATATCATCTATATTATGGAGTTTCACAATTTCAGTCATGAACTCGAAATGATCCATAAATGCAATAATACTCAAGGCAACAAAATGATATAAATATTCAATTCATGAACAAAGCTTTATGATAATTTATTGTATTATTGACTTCTAAATTATTACAAACTAACAGAAAATATCCTCACAGACTTGAGGCCTTTATTTCTCAACACTTCTCAACAAGATCAATATATTAAATTCTTACAAACTACCAAAAATACTAAATTTTGAATTTGTTTACATCTTTTGTCGGATATTTGAAAAAAGACCATAAATACTAAAAAAATGCAAATATTTGCATATCAAGTAGCCAAGTAGGACCATCTTTAAATATCCGTAACATATTTAAATCATTCTAAAAACGAAAAAAAAAATGATTTTTACAAGATTTTTCATACGTAGGTTATAGTGAGCAGCTTTGATCAACCGTTTGAATGTGAAAAAAGAAATAAGATCTTACCCAATAGGATATTATTCGATATACTAACTTTAGTACATTAGCCTAACTTTAATTAGTTTTGTAATTAAGTTACAAAAAAATTATTATTTTGGGAGTTGATTGATAATGGAATACTTTTGCAAAATATAGGTCAATTTAAAAAAAAATCATAGGAACTTCACTATAAATGTATTACAAAATCTAGTCAAATGGAAACAAAAACTTGCCATGTGTTTAGCTTTTTTGGCAACCTGAGATTATAAATATTGGAGTTCGGTTGAACAAAAATAAGAACGAGCAATACCGTGAAATAAAAAAAACATATTAGAATGTCGGTGTAAAAAATTTAGTAATTTTAAATAAAATTCATTTTTTTTATTAAAGAGCTTGAGCATCTAAAAATATGTTATTTTTGAAAATTAAATTTTCGTTTCTCTACTAGTGCCGCTGCACTATGCTTACGGTTTGAAAGAAAAAAAAGAAAGAAAGAGAAAATCATAAAAATATGTTTGTAAATTCATTATAGAATATTAGTTAAAATAAAAGCTATCTTTTTTAGAGACATAAATCATCCAAATCACATCCTGATGGAAAATATATGATCCAATCATAGTATCATACACATTGTAGAAAAGGATATTGGAATGTTGGGACGTTGAAAATGCCTATATTTTGAAAATCAGCTTACTTTTTCGTACATATATTTTTTCGTTATAAGTTTGCCTATTTAAAAAATGGATGGTGAAATGTTCTTATCTATTTAAAAAAATGAATTACAAGTTATATGATTGAGTCTTAAATCAGAAAGCCGGAATCAATGCATATTAAAAACATATGAATGCACTGGTTGAAGCTTTGTGTTAATTTTTCTATTTCATTTTTTTTTTCCTATGGCTGAACACAATTCCATTAAAAAAGAATTAATAATAATAAATGGAGTTTTCCTTTGTGATTATATTCATGAAATAATATTAATTAATTATCATGCGGGCAGAGTTATTTTTTAATTTTTAATTATTTAATAAGAGAAGGGTTCCAATGCCTTATTTTTTTTTTCATACCTCATCATACCTCATATTTTATATTTTTGTTTTTAAAGTCCAAATTATCAATCCGAACCGTTCAACAAAATATTTATACTAAAATATGCATGGAAATGAAATTTTATATTTTTTTGAATTTTTTTTGCTATTTTTTAAGATAAGTACAAAATCACTGTTTTTGAACTATTAAAAAAAAAGTGATTTTCTCCCCATCTTAAAAATAGTAAAAATTTTCAAAAATTATAAAATTTCATCCCTTACTATACTTTAGTATGAATATTATATTGAACAGTTCGGATCGACAATTTAGATTTTAAATATAAAGAAAATAAAGATATAAAATATGAGATATAAAAAAAAAAATGAGGCATTCAACCCTCATTTAATAAAATGTAAGCAGTATTATTCTAGAATGCTAGCTGTATTCCTTTATTAATTCCCTGACAGCGAGATAATTCCTGTTCTTTGGTGCCGGCCCCTTCTATTCTTCCTTTTGCATTTAATACATCAGATCAGAGATCTTATCTCTTTCTTTAATTCCGACAAGGTGATATATTACCCCGGATATGTATTTCAAAATATATTTTTTTTCTTATAGTTTCACTGACGCTATATATCATAACCGGTACAATCAAATAAAAAGTAAATTTATCTCTGTACAAGCTTTGGCGAATTGGTTTGCATCTAAGATTCTAATTACTGGAAGAATATATTTGATGGTTCTA
Source organism: Carex pumila (assembly GCA_033356055.1). Taxonomy (NCBI): domain Eukaryota; kingdom Viridiplantae; phylum Streptophyta; class Magnoliopsida; order Poales; family Cyperaceae; genus Carex; species Carex pumila. Next base: position 144,580 of record JARJHM010000410.1, on the reverse strand, counting down.
GGCAGGTACTATCACTGAGTTTATTCAGAATTGTATCATCCCTAGTTTTAACAAAATCGACAATTGGATCGCTGGAAAAAGAAATTTGAACTTTATCATGGTCTGATTTACGAGCGTTACACTCCTGTACTGATTTTACGCATGTACGAGTTGGTTTTGTTTTTAGATGGTAAAAAAAAGTTGGAAATTTTTGAGGAATAAATGCATACAAATAAACTTTAATTACAAGGTGAGTTTTCAAAGCTCCTAATGATATATGAAACAAACTTCAAGCGCTTGACTCAATAGATCATAATCAATTGTAATATTTTTCAAAAGAGTGGCACACAGATTACAAATATTGCAACAAAAATAAACGAAAATCCTATAATTTATTTGAAAACCCTCATTCTTCATTCCGAAATGGGTGAAATAGTAATTAACAATTGGTTTAATTAAACTTCCTCATGTGTGGTCCCTAAAATTTTAAATTCTGAAGTGAAGACTGAAGAGAAACAAGACAAGAAAAATTAATTAAATTGTATATTACAAGTACAGACTACCTGGAATTGCACCGTCAAATGAAACATCATTATTGCAAGCAATTAAATATCATTAATAAAAAGCAATAAAACATAGATCAGTGACATTTGTTTAATATTAACCGACTTTGTAACTGTTTCCTATTTTCAGACTCAAATTTCTTAAGATAGTTTCAGAGATTTGATACAAAGTCCGGCAATTTTTAATGTGAAATGTGATAATTTCAAAATTTCAGATGAAATCAGTGTTATCAGAACCGGACCGGATCGGGTGGTTCAACCAGAATAAACCGGACCCGGTTACCTATCCGGTTCGGTTCTTTAGTTGGATCGCTTCAGCAAATGAACCGCTTGTAAATGGTTAAACCGCCCGATTTTTCGTAAAAAATCGCTGATTTAACCGGCCTAAAACCCAGTTCAAAACAGATTCTTGTAAATCTCCTTCTACTCCGATATCGTTTGTTTATTTTCTCCTTTCTCAAATCTCTTCTCCTGCGATGGCAATTTCTTCCCTATTCTTTGGTGGCAAAGATGAAAAGCTGTCTTTTATGAAATCTCCTTCTACAAGTGATGATGGGTACCACAACGTTTGGTACAGTGCCTCCTTGAAACGGTACCAGTTGTGGGCTCAATCTCGTTTTTCTAGACCTCTTTTGAATCCAAATTACAAAAGAAGCTACTAGGATTAAGAAATGTAAGTAACTTTATGAAATTTTTGAGTTAATTTTTATTGAATAGATCCATGGATATTAGATGTTTGATGAAATGCTCAAACCAAAGAGTATTTTGGTCTAGTTCCCTACCAAAACTTGCTGGTAAAGAAAACCAAAAATTCAACTGTTTTTGATGTTATGTGAAGTTCCAAAATAAGTACCAAACTGATTTGAGAACTTGATAGTAGATTGGATAGAGATAAGAGCAATGAAAGTGTTGGTTTGGTAAATTTGGATGAGAAATAAAAAAAATAAGTACTCCATGGGAAAAGAATCTATCATGTGATGGTCTATTGAGTAGTGATCGGTCATCGATTCATCGGATGAATAGCTAGACAAATTTAAATATAAATTTGGTTTCCCTAGTTTACCGTCAGATGAAAAATATCTTCTTATAAATAAATAACTCTAGAAACACAGAATACTCTCACGAATATACAAGGATTTTCATACCGACCAGGTTCATACTGGTATTGGTCCCTCATAGTTCAACCCTGACCAATTAAGTACACATATAGATGTACAAGCTGATTTCAAGAACTATACAGCCAAACACTGTATCAAGTACCAACCAGTGTATTGAGGTACAGGAATATAATTGGTACCTGATAATCCAGAACTACTTTCTTGGACAACTGTCTTTGCTAATGCATTGTACCTGTTCGGAAAATCATACACTCCGACATGATTCTGTCATAGATCTAAAATGTAGGAAATGGATAATACTTTCTTAGTTAGCAATATTGTTTTCATTTATTATTGATTTTTGTAATTATTTTAAATAAACCAACAAAGTTAAAAATGAATGATGAGTAAGAACAACCCGATTTCATTCTATATGGTTAAAATTGATTAGTAACAGCTACTTTGTTTTACACCTTATATCATTTTATACTTAGGAAACTTAAAATACACAAGTACACGGTTATGTAAGAATGAATTGTGAATTCCTTTTGCTCATCAATAGAAGAATTAATTATGAATTTCTTTGTATAGTTGAGGCTAGTGCTCTCCTGGAGATATTTTTTTATTATCCTCTGTTTCAAGTTGATTTTCGAAGAATCTCATCATTGTTGTTTTACATGGAAATTGATCTGTACCGCCTTCTTCTTCTAAAGCTGCCACAAGAGGAAACACAGATCCAACTTGAGGGCATTGCGTTGAACGCATTGTTGTTGTGAAGAATAAAATGTGAAGGTCATTGCTCATTTCCAGATGTCAGTTTTAGTTGCTGGTTACCAAGTGGCATTTTAGCTAAGCCAGTCTTAGAATTCTAATTTTTTATCAATTAATTTTGTTACTAGTTAGTTTTTTTAGCTATTAAAAATATTAAGCATTTATTTTGTTGTATGAGGTTACTTAGAATGTGTCTGTGAGGCTACTTTGTAACATGGAATGTGTCAACTGTTCAAGTCAAGTGTTATTAGAAATTAAACTTCTATTATGCTAATTTTTTCTTTTATTTTTTCTATTGTTTTAGAGGTGTTATTCTTTGTTAGAGTTGTATATAATATGTTTTATTCAACCAGATATATACTTAGACGTAAAAGTGAATAGTTATTTTAGTTTTTGAATAATAAGTTATATATGTTTTAAGAAATCAGCGGTTGAACCTATTGATCCACCGGTCTGACCAATGAACCGTTGACCCGAAGCTTTATCGGGTCGATGTCCGGTCCGGTTCTGATAACATTGGATGAAATAAATATTTAAAATTGGGACTTCCATCTTTATCTAAAAATAAATAAAAGTCAGACGCAAGTATTATAAGATCATAAATTCTAACCTATTTCAACTAAAATTTTGAGAAGAGATGATGGAGGAAAGAGGTGGAGAAAGACTCAAGGACTAAATGATAAAATCACAAAAGAGGATTTAGATATTGAAAATTTGCAATAAGTTCTCTAGTTAGATGTAGAGGACTTACTGCAAAATCAGAAAATTGAGATTAAAAACGATATTGAAATGTAGTTCTATTTTATAAACGTTGAAAAGAATTTGCAAAATTTATGAAGTATAAAGAATAAAATTGATAATTTTAATTTGTAGAGGAGGTATTACAAAACATAGAGAAGTACAAATGGAATGGCACTGTATTTCCTTAATCTGTTGATTACAACTGGTGCTCTATATAGATTTTTGTCTAATTATAATTATGTCACTAACAGATTACACAATGCTTCTGACAGTCTAACAAACTAATTAATAGAATGTTTGTTAACCTAAAGATTAATTTTGATACAAGGAATTCTACTGCCTACTGGACATGTCCAGTGTTTGTCTATCAGGAGGTTTAGCTATTCCTATCAAACCTTAAATCCGCCTTGGCAAAAGTATTATTAACAACTATGAAAAATCGACAATAAACAAAATGTAATATTACATAAAGAAATATTTCATTACAAACGAGAAATAATACTTGTAGTCTCAAGAGCAAGTTTAACGAAATAAAATCTGTTTATATTCTCAAAAAATAGGAAGACCCTTCTCTTTTTATTTTGTGTCTGAGATAGACATAAATTGAGAAACGACCCTCTTCTCAATTTGTATTTATCTCATATATAAAATTAAAAGAGAAGAGTCCTCATATTCTTTGAAAATAGATAGACACAAATTGAGAAGAGAAGGGTCCTCCTATTCTTAAGAATAGGAGCAGATTTTGATCCAAGTTTAATGGAGTATATGCATTATACTACAAAATAATAAAAGATGTTGCAAGCTTGCAATAAATAGTCATGGGCTGATAGCAGACGCATGAGCAATAAAATAATAAAAGCTGGCCGGTTCATGAGATATGCTTTTGCAGAAGCAAGATCTCTGTTAAAAGGAAGCGTATAAGATCTTCATGAGAAGAGGAAAAAACACCTGGTTATGATCCCATATCCTAGCACCATGCGTCAAAAGCCGAAAGCCATAACCGTACTGAACATGGGCTAGAGCATGAACAATCGCTGCTTTACCTATTTTCTGGTTTTTCTTTAGGAAAAAATCATAATAAAAAAATTACAATTTTAATGGTATTTTCATTTAAAATGTTAACAAAAAAAATTAAAGAATTAGTGGATGACAATGCAGGACCATGTGCGTAGTCAGAATTTTTATCAGAGATAAACAATATCAATTATTGGTAAAAGTAGCGGATTGTGAAGTGTTGTGAATTAATTAATAGGATAATTACTATTTGAGAATAGTGATTTTTTGGAAGAATATGAGAATAGTATTGATGTGGTGTTATTCGGAATAGCGAAAATATTGTTTGAATTAAACATTTATAATAGTGATGGAGGAATTAAACATTTAAGAGAGTACCGATTGTCATTTTGACTTTTTGTAGGAATAGCGAAACAATACTATTCCAGTTGTTCCGAATAACAATTGAGTATGTTTGAATGGAACGGAACAGTGCTATTCTTGCTATTCTCAGTACATCCAAACATAATCTTATTGTAGATTATTCAGTAGAGATAGACAAAATTTTATTTAGAGGTAGACTTCAACCTACTTATATATAGATCTATATTCAGTTGTATATAATCTGTATTTTGCAGTTTAGGCGGCTCACTATAAGTATTTGATGTAAACACCTATTGTGCAAGTGAGTTGTGAAATAGTTTAAATAAAACGTACAAGTTGTTGATATAATATTGTTTAACTGGCATAATGTAAGGCGTTTAATTTGTGAGAGAATATTGATGGCCATGTCAATCTTAAGAGCATTGGAAATTTTCATTTTATTTTGATTTTTATAGATGGTATAAACATTTTTTGCATTTTATATGAACACGTTATACAATATATAAAAACGTTTTTATTTTCTGAAAATTACGTCTGAGTTGGTTGTCACGAGGTGTTGACTATCCGGATATTTTACGATTGTATGAAAAAATCTACATCCATCCAATCGGTGACAGAGCCACATTGAATCAGGAATAAGCATATTTTGAATACCGAATATAGGTATATGTATAATCAAGGGTAGATAGATTTTGGCGGAAAGCAAAAAAAAAAAAAATGATTTTGGTTATCTCTGACTCTGAACAGCTCACATTATAAAGTAGTTAATTTACGGTAGTCTACAACCGCTAGTCGTACTAATATATATTTTTTATTTGCATACCCCTGCTAAAATTTCTTAACTATAGTCATGCATCCAACCAAATATTATGAGATGCATCATGCATGCATAGAGTGCATGATTTGAGATGCTATTATCACACTACAAAATTAATCCTAACTTTTCTTCGTTGACAAGGTTGCTTTTTAGTTCTCCTCAACGTGGTTATTCAAAAAAGGAAGAGGGTTCAATAAAAAAAAAATCAATAAAGAAACAAAAAGAAAAAGGGCTCGTCTCGTGTCAGAGTTCCCACTTTTTGTGCGTGTTGACTGACTGCTCAAATTATAGTTTGTCTTGGGCTGAATATTTTGTGGGCCCTTTTAAAATATTTGGGCCTAGGGAATTGCTAATAAGTAATAATCGCTTTATAGAAAGGAAACCCAAACACTGCCAAAGCTTCAATCAAGATAGGAAAAAAGGTGTAATGGACCAGAAAAAGAGATATCACAGTATGATATTTCAAGTAAAAGTATCCTCAATACTCAATAGAAAGGGTGCCTTTTAAAAAGAATTTACATGAGGGCGTATTTGCAGTCTTTTTAAGTCCATTTGGTTTTAAGTGCACTCTGGGGCCCACCTCTCTAATTAAACTTAAATTTGGGTTTAAATAAATATCAGCACCTGAAACATCATTTTCAAGCCCAGCCCAAAACATAACAGCAGCGAGTTTGGGAATTGGGACAAAAATGAGGTGGTAAAAATGTAAAATCGGGTAAAGAATTTAACAGAGGAAGTTTGGCTTCATGTAGAGCATAAATTATAGAACTAATATGATTCGTGCGTTGTATGAAGCTAAAACTGCTATGTTGCAATCTTTGGTCGTAAACCAATCCTACTTGATTTAACTCAAAAAATCTTGTGGGACTCGAACTTAAAACTAATTCGATTACGATCTGATTTGATTCAACACGAAACCTGAGCATAACTTAGTTTGACGACTCTCATATCATCGAAGCTAGACTGATCCGAACCGACTCAATCTGATTCAACTCATTTGATATCGGTTTGAAAGTGTGCGTGGGACTTAAATAGTGTACGGAGGACCTTAGAGCATCTACATTCGTAAAACTCTTGGAGTTTCTAAATAACTGTTAACTAATTTTTAGAAATTTTGTCTCTGAAAGTTTCTAAACTCTGGCATCCCTGAAACTCAAAATTAGAGTTTCTTAATTGCCACATCAGCAAATAAATTACAGGAGGAAACAATTTGAGCCAATCATTTGGCCAACACAGAGTTTATAAACAGTTTCTTAATAAGAAACTTTCCTGCATAGTTTCTAAATAAGAAACTCTCCCACATCCCTGAAACTGAATTAGAAACTGCTACGTCAAATTAGAAACTCTAATAGTTTCAGGGATGTAGATGCTCTTAGAAAGATTAGGACTTTGTAAATATATTTTTTAATCAATATATTTGTTGTCGGCTTTTGCCGTCAACTATAAAAAAATAAAAATAACGGTTTCAAAATAGCAAATCTAACTCGACACAAAAAATCCGCTCGACCCTATCAAATTCAATTGAATTCTACTCGGTTTGTTTTTCTACAGAGGTCTTTAACTTCTTAAAGTTTTCAAATTTTCTTTTTATTTTATTTTGCAAAAGTAAACCTAACTCATTCTACTAAAATCATCTGTAAAAAGGAGAAAATACCCGTCATGGATTGATGATCTATGGCGATAACTTTATAAGAAATCAAACTGACTTGAACCAACACCGTGATTTTATAATTTCTGAAATTAAACTAACTCGTTCCAATTTGGTCTTGATCCGAATCCGACCCATCAAGTTATCATCTCTAGACCAAGCAAGTATAAGAAACTTTGACAAGATATATATCAAGAAACTTGCATTCCTTATTTTATTTTATTTTTAATTTAAACAGATAGGTCTTAATCAGGTTATACAAATTGTTGCTAACATAGACAAATTATACAAAGCTCTAGGTACTAGCGTTGTGGAAATTACGAAATCATCTGGAAGAAAATTATATTATTTTATTCTTCCTTTCACAAATCAACAAATGATGTCACTGCTTGCCTCGTTCACAGAAACAATTTGATGGAAGCTAGCGTCTTCTTTAATCGACAGTTTATTTCACAATCACAATTAGACAGTTGACTTCAAATCCTTCCAAGTTATTTTTCTACGGGTCTTATCTCATCTTAGTCGCAGTTCAAAATACAAGTCCGGTATTAAAAAAAAAACACAACTTATAAAAAAAAAAAAAATTCAAAATACAAGTCCAGTTAACCATTAATCGGATTCTTTTATTTTATTTTATTTTTAAATGAAAACATAACTTTTCGGTTAATGGTTAACCGGATATACCGTTTTGAGTCCGGAAAACTATTAACTGAAAATTTGTTCCAAATCCGGTTATAGGATAGCCGGTTTGGATAATTTTTGAAATTTGTTCAAGATTTGAATGTTCTTTTAATTTTATTTATTTTTTTAATATTAATAAAAAAATCGGTGACATTTGACTATGTGGTCCGAATCACAACACTAGGTATAATTACAAAATTCTTTTTTTAGAAAAAAAAAGAAGAAGAAGCACTTACCGATACAAGCGATCCAGTAGACATTAGAGTAGGGGTGAAAACGGAGCGGATACGGAGCAGATAGTGCTGATACCATATTCGCATCCGTCGGATAATGAGCGGATACGAATACGGATGCGGATAGTAAACGGATATCAAAATTCAAAACCAAATCCGCCTTAAACGGATATGGAACGGATAGTCTACGGATACGGATTCGAATACGGATATAAAACGAATAATGGTCGGATAATTAAGATATATGAACTTTTAAGATACAAATATTAATTAAAACATTAAATATAAATATTAATGAACTTATAAGAGATGGGAGATAATCTATTCATATAATATATATATATATATATATATATATATATATATCAAATAAGTATATGGTAACAAAAGATGTTGTGGTGTACTGGTTTGAAGTTTAATCTAAAGGCATTGAGATGGGAGGACATGGGTTCAAATCTCACCTATAGCAAATATTTATTCATCTTTTGTATGGGTCCGGCCAAACTATCCGAATCCGGATAATTCGGATATCCGCTCCGTTTAGGACTCCGTATCCGGATCTTTTATAGATTTCTGAAAATTATCCGAATTTGTATCCGAGAATTATCCAAATCCGGATTATCCGGATTCGGAGCGGATATCCGCGGGATAATTCGGCTCCGTTTTCACCCCTACATTAGAGTCATCCGATTAAATATGTATTCTTTTTTTTGAGATACTTGACAGAGGCTGCCAAGTTTACAAGTGCCAAAAAAGGAAAGGTTACGAGAGCCCTCAGCCCAGGACTAACTTAGTAACAAGCAAACCATAACGCCCCATCTTACAAGATTTTAGTACCCAACACCTCACATTTCATCCGCACACCTTTGAAAATCAACTCATTCCTGCTCTTCCACAGCCACCAGCATGTAGCCAAAATTCTATTAATCCATTCAACCTTGCTTATGCCAGTTGTCCTCTTAATCTCCATCCATGAGCTCTGTAGGATCTCCTGTATGGATGAATCGTGTACCATTGCCGAATTTAAGAGCATTCTGTTTGTTGCTCGCTGGACAAAGCCCTAAACTCCTCTCGCAAAAGGGCAATGGAAAAGTAAGTGCGACACAGTTTCTACTATCCCAGCTTGGCAAACCGCACAATTCATTTCACCGATGATATTCCTGTTGTGCAGCACCTCTCTTGTCGGCAACCTGTCAGTGAGCATTAAAAAAGCGAACACGCGAATTGAGGGAGGTACCTTTGCCTTCCAAATCTCCATATGTGGCCATTGGGATTTGCCACCCTCCCGTAATACTCTGTATAAGGAGTTTGAGGTATAGGTTCCGCTGCTTGTCAGGCTCCAGATCAGGACATCCCTTTGATCTGAGAACTGGATTTCAAAAGTAGGAGCGACCGTGTAAATCAGAGGCATGCTGTCCCTAAGCGATATGAGGGAAAATGGGGGTCTGTTGTGTTAGCCCTTTGGTCAGGTTTTTCTAATTTACTTAAAAACCTTAACCTAGATCTATGTAAGAATTAAATAAGCATAGCGGAAACTACTTACTTTCCATCTTTATGGCCTTCCGTCTATTGCTTCTCAAGCAATATCAAAGGAATCGATGAAGATGGCTTGATTGACTTGCTCGCACGCTCAATCTACAAAATTACTTGGCTAGCGAGTCCTTCCACAACTCTTGAACTCTCTCTTACTTGTTTCTGTCTCACGAATTGAAGGCAGAATATCTAGTCTTTTCTGGAGCAAGACGGTGGAGAATGATGATGATAATAATCATTTCAAGGTTGTGGAGACCCAGCCCTTTTATAGCAGTGCAAAACTTGTGAGACAAGTTTGCCTAAATTTATCATATGAGACAAGTTTGCCTAGCTAAAACTTGTGAGACAAGTTTGCCTAAATTTATCACTGCTATTATTTTAATCAACTATAATTGGTCCATTAACAATTATAATTGATTAACATTATTCTATATGTATTCGTATCCAAAACCTTATTTAAATACGTATAATGCCATGACTTAATTAATCACATTGTTTGGCATATTTTAATCATTACATAAATGTAATCTTGTGATAGTATTTGATATCATAATCATAATGCACGTATGTCCAACTTAATTATTGTAATTAGACGTCTCTAAATCCAACAATCTCCCACATGGACAAGTGCAACCTTTTGATTATATATCCTTAACTTTATTGCATGCAACTTTTCTGTCTTTACTTATCGTATTTCTTAAACAATTCCGTCCATCAATTATGCTAACAAAGGACTTAAGCAGCATTCGTCACATTTATTCGCAACTAAACCAACATAAATCACGCTGCCAACATAACTAAATGACATGAATCTGATTTGGACATATAGTTTAGAAATTACACGCAAGTGTGATTAGACGTGCCTATTTCTAATTGAGTCACCGTAACTTTACTGTATGAGGTCAACAAACTTAAACTTTAAAGAGAGAAATAATGAAACTGAAACTGAATGCAACTTGTATATATTTCATCAAAACTGTTTACAATTACATTACATAGAACATCAAAAAACTTAAAACGTATTCAGACTCCCACATTTTCTAACTATCCTAAACAGATATTACACCCATACAAGCAACATGTTTGTGAAACTGCTTGGGTGGTAATCCTTTAGTAAGAGGATCTGCAATCATGGAGTCTGTACCTATGTGTTATATACATAATTCATTATTCTGCACTCTTTCTTTTACAACCAAAAACTTAATGTCGATGTACTTCGACTTTGACGAACTTCAGTTGTTGGTTGCATATAACACTGCTGAATTATTGTCACATAATAATTTGAGTGGTTTCTGAATAGAATCCACAATTTTCAGCCTTGTGACGAAGTTCTTCAACCATACGCCATGATTAGATGCTTCATAGCATGCGACAAATTCAGCTGCCATAGTGGAGGAGGCTACCAATGACTGCTTAGCGCTCTTCCATGATATGGCACCGCCTGCCATCATAAAGATGTATCCTGATGTCGACTTCATGCTGTCGACACATCCTCCAAAATCAGAATCGGTATATCCAATGACCTCGAGCTGTTCCGATCTCCGATACGTGAGCATATAGTCCCTAGTTCTCTTTAGGTATCTCAACACTCGCTTGGCTGCCTTCCAGTGTTCCATACCTGGGTTACTTAAATATCTCCCTAGCATTCCAGTAATGAACGCAATATCCGGACGCGTGCATACTTGTGCATACATGATGCTACCTGCAGTTGAGGCATAGGGAATATCTTTCATGATGTTTTTATCTAAGTCAGTTTGGGGACATTGTTTTAGACTAAACTTATCTCCTTTTGATACAGGAATATCTCCTGGTTTACTGTTTTGCATGCCAAATCTTGTTAAAATCTTATCGATATAGTTCCTTTGGGATAACCTTAGAATACCTTGAGATCTATCTCTAAGTATTTCAATCCCTAGAACAAATGATGCATCACCAAGATCTTTCATTTCAAAGTTCTTAAATAAAAAATTCTTAGTTTGATGCAACATGTCCTTATCGTTACTGGCAAGCAATATGTCATCTACATATAAAACCAAGAAAATAAATTTACTCCCACAGAACTTAAGGTATATACATTCATCTACTATGTTAAACTCAAAACCAAATGAGCTAACAACTTTGTGAAACTTATGATACCATTGTCGAGATGCTCGTTTGAGCCCATAAATGGATTTCTTAAGTCTGCAAACCATAGACCCTGCATCACCTGATACAAAGTTTTCTGGCTGCTTCATATAGATCATTTCATCAATGTCACCATTGAGAAATGCCGTCTTTACATCCATTTGATTAAGTTCTAAATCATAATGTGCTACAAGTGCCAATATAATTCTTAAAGAGTCTTTTGATGAAACTGGAGAGAAAGTCTCTTTATAATCAATGCCTTCTTTCTGTGTGAAACCTTTCGCAACAAGACGTGCCTTGTATTTTTCAACATTGCCTTTAGAATCTCGTTTAGTCTTAAATATCCATTTGCAACCAACGGGTTTCTTGTCTTTAGGCAACGGAACGATATCCCAAACGTCATTGTCATACATAGATATCATCTCTTCATTCATAGCATTAATCCACATTTGAGAGTTAGAGCTTTCCACAGCTTGTTTGATATTAACATGATCATTTTCAAACATGCCAATGTCAAACTCATGTTCTTGAAGATATGCATAATCCTTTGATTGTGTAGATCTTTTCTCTCTGATAGATCTCCTAATTGACACAGGGTCTAGATTTTCTTGAGGTTCATTTACAACTTGATCTTCAACAGGAGGAGGAACATCATTATCAACTTCTGAATCTCCTACAGGCCCTAGGCCATCAACATTGGTCATGGCAATATCAGGGTTTGGGTTGGATTCAGGTCCATTTGTGTTCTCTATTCCATGTTGAGTTTCTAATTGAGTTGTTTGGGATGATGATGTTTGCACATTATCAAAAGATGTATTTCTAAACGCAATCGGAATTTGAACAAAACCAGGACTTTGGTCCATAGTCTCATTCTCATTCGTCTCTTCTTCTTCAAAAATACTATCTTTTGTCATATCTCCCCCCACAAACTCATTATCCTCAAAAAATTTCGCACTTCCTGACTCGAAAACTATATGTTCTGTTGAATTATAGAATTTATACCCCCTAGATCTTTCAGAATAGCCTATAAAGTAACAACTAACGGTCCTTTCGTCCAGTTTCTTTTCACTTGGCTTATAAGGCCTAGCTTCACATGGACATCCCCAAACTCTCAAATGATTCAAGCTAGGCTTGCGCCCAACCCATAACTCGTAAGGGGTCTTGTTAGTTGCTTTAGTAGGCACTCTATTAAGTATGTATGCTGCAGTCTTTAAGGCTTCTCCCCACAAATTCTCAGGTAGAGTTGTACGAGCAATCATACTTCTCACCATGTCTTTAAGGGTGCGATTTCGCCGTTCAGCAACACCATTCATTGCAGGTGAACCTGGCAATGTATACTGAGGCACAATTCCGCATTCCTCTAAGTATTTTGCAAAGGGACCTTAACGCTGTTCTCCTGATCCATCATATCTGCCGTAGTATTCACCACCACGATCAGATCTGATAGCTTTTATGCGTTTGTTAAGTTGTAACTCAACTTCCGCTTTAAAATTTTGAAACACGTCTAACGCTTCAGCCTTTTCCTTTATCAAGTAAATATAGCCATACCTAGAATAATCGTCTATGAATGTGATAAAATACCGATGACCATTTCTTGTAGCCTTTGGAAAAGGACCACATATATCCGTATGAATCAATTCTAAAACGTCATTACACCTTTTGGCATTATATTTACGTTTATTAGTTTGTTTTCCCTTTATACAATATACACAATCACTTAAGTTTGTAAAATCTAAAGGTTGGAGAATATCATTAGACACAAGACGTTCTATCCTTTTCATAGAGATATGTCCTAATCGCTTGTGCCATAATGTTGCTGATTTCTCACAAGTTAATTTACGTTTTCTATTATCTATATGCAGTGCCTCTGAATGTGAAGTGTCTATATCTAGAAAATAAAGATTATCATAAGAAGACAGGATACCAAAAGCAAGAAGCTTAGAATTTTGACACAAACTGAAATTTCCATTACTAAATGAACATACATAACCATTTTTGTCCAAATAAGATACAGAAATTAGGTTCCTTCTGAAGGATGGAACCACTAAAGCATCAAAACTTAAATAAAATCCTGTCCTACATAATAATCTAAATTTTCCTATGCTTTTCACTTCTACTTTGCTGCCATTTCCTACGTAAACGTAGCGCTCCGCCTCACTTGGCTTGCGATGGCTTAGGCAACCCTGCATCGATATATTGATGTTAGACGTTGCACCTGAATCTATCCACCAAGTATATCTTGATACATAACTTAAATTAACTTCAGAACAAACTAAAGCAAGAGACATACCTTTCTTTGCCAACCATGCATGATAGTTGGTGTAGAATTTCTTTGTATGCCCAGGTGCTTTATAGAAGAAGCATGTCCTTTCTTCTGAATTATCAGAAGTATCCTTTTTGTTCTTCTTTGCATCTTTGTCTGCAGTTGCCTTGGTGGGTTCCTTTTCCTTGACAGTAAACTTACGCTTCTTGCCTTTACCCTTAGGATTAGATGTTACTACATGAGCACTTTCTCCCTTAGTCATTTTCTATCTCTCTTCCTCCTGCACCAATTGAGCCTCAAACTCAGGTAGTGTCCACGTCTCTCTTTGACAATTATAAGTCAACTTGAATTGACTAAAGTTAGACGGGAGAGACAGAAAAATGAACTCAATGAGAACCTCATCAGAGATGTCATAATTATGCCCTTTCAAGGCACGTTGCAGTCTTGTCATCTCAATAACATGCTCTCTAACCCCTTCTTTTCCCTTGTATTTTATTGTTGCCGACTTCACAAAAAGTGTACTAACTTCAGTCTTTTTACTCTTTGTGAATTTCACTTCAAGGGCCTTAAGGTAATTTTTAGCGCCGGTTTCTGTATCAGGTATTATGCCTCGAAAAGTCTCATGGATCGTTTGCTTCATCACCATTATGCACATGCGATCTGAATGCTCCCATTTTTCAATATCAGCCTTCTTTTGGGGAGTTTCCTCACCCTCTTTATCAGGCTTAGGGCAATCAAATCTCAGTGCAGTGTCCAATTGCATGATCCCTAAGACTAATTTCAGCTTTTCCTCCCACTGTTTGAAATTGTTCCCCATGAGGGGCTTAATCTGACTTAGATTTGACATTATGTTTAGATCTGAAAATTCAAGAACAAGGAAATAATTTAGATACGATGCGTCATGATTTGATCCTTAATCATAATTCTAAAATCTATCTAAAGGCATGTGTAAAACTATTTGCTCCATTAAATCTTTAGCCAAAACACCATTCAGTAATGAAACACCTTTGGGTGCAATCATTACCTTCAGGCACTTTGGTGTAGTGAATAAAGTACAAACATGTAACCTTTTTTGTCAATCAACCTTTGGGTCAAATTAACATATCCATGAACTAACGACCAGGCCAGTCAACGGGAGGAGGAGGATCACAGACGGATCGCTTATGCTCTAAGCCCCCGATGCTTTTCTAGACATCGCTAGTCCATGTGTGTTGCAACTTATTTTTATACACTACCCTTATGCACTAAACAATTTTAGCAAGCGCTAACCCTCCTTTGGGAAAGCTAACACTCACATCCATTTCTAGCACGTCATTTTAAACTTGTCATGTGCCATCCTGCACTTGTCTCACACAGAGAGGTTCGTTTGCGAACAATCAGTGCTCAACTTGTACAAAATTTATGCCACATGTAAATCCTAATTGCCTTTAAATAGGTCCTAAAACTATACCTAAAGCCTATTCTAGGACGTATCCTAAAATAACTACTCGTCCTAAATAGAGTATAGTAACTCATGGGAGCTTTAATTAGAAGAAACTAATTTTCATATGTTAACTATATTCATCCAAAAATAAATACTAGGCTTTAGAAACTCTTTAATTAGTATTTTCCAAAATATATATATATATATATATAGGAGGGGTCGGATTACACCACTATTTTGGTGACATGGTGTGACAATGTCCATTTTTGAAATTTCAAAATCCAAATAGTCGATCCAAACCGTTCAATATGATGAATATATTAAGAGTAACTTGGAAATCAAATTTTACATTTTTCTGAATTTTTTTACTATTTATTAAGTATTTAACAAAATCGCTATATTCAGACCGTTGAATTTTTGAACCCCCTCTAAATAAACCAAAAAAAAATTCAGAAAAATATAAAATTTGATCTGTAAGCACATTTTAACATATCCATCAAGTTGAACGGTTTGAATCGACTGTTTGAACTTTGAAAATGGACGGTGTCATTCCATGTCACCAAAAAATGGTGTCATTTGATCCTTCCTCATATATATATATATATATATTTAGAAATACTTTATGCTTTTATTTAGAAATAACGAAATAATATTATTCAGAAATATCCAAAATACTTTATGCTTCTATTTAGAGACAACTCAAACTTTGTGCTTATATTTGGAAATAACCGAATAAGCTTATTTAGAATTTACTAAATAATCTTATGCTCAAATTAGACATGATCAGAATTTAGTTTTATTTTATCCCACCCTTAATTAGCGTTAAATACTAATTATAGATAATGGCTAAATTATATAACTAATTAGGCTAATAATAGCATACTTTACTTAACAATTATTCCTAAATTCTGGTAACCGGAAAAATAATCTATAGTTAACAAATTTTTCAGATCTGGAATCGAGAGAAAACAAAATTTGAGAGTTAACAAAAACAGCCCCTTTTTTTGTGTTCTGTCTATTTCAAGATAAGTTTCTCAAATTAATTTTGTATAACCAGATCCGAAAATTCAAACCTAAATTACTTTCTCTAATTCGAATTTAAAACCTTAAATTGTTGCATAATTAATTCTTTCGAAAGCAGATCATGGTACTTTCGTATTTATTCACTCAAATCAATAAATTATGCAAATTAAAAATTAAAATCTCGAATACAAATTTCTCCAAGATCGCACGAAGCGCAAGGATAGGTTCAAATTCAAGATTTTAATTCAAAATCGCATGAAAAATCGATTAAAGCAAAATTTTAACAATTCCTTTTGCAACAATTAAATTCGATATGAAAAATAGAAAGCAATTAAAAAACGAAATTAAAAGAAGACAAAGTTTTCTCTAGATCAATTAATAAAAACTACAATTCTTACATAACCTGGCTCTGATACCACTTGTTAGCCCTTTGGTCAGGTTTTTCTAATTTACTTAAAAACCTTAACCTAGATCTATGTAAGAATTAAATAAGCACAGCGGAAACTACTTACTTTCCATCTTTATGGCCTTCCGTCTATTGCCTCTCAAGCAATATCAAAGGAATCGATGAAGATGGCTTGATTGACTTGCTCGCACGCTCAACCTACAAAATTACTTGGCTAGCGAGTCCTTCCACAATTCTTGAACTCTCTCTTACTTGTTTCTGTCTCACGAATTGAAGGCAGAATATCTAGTCTTTTATAGAGCAAGATGGTGGAGAATGATGATGATAATCATCAGTTCAAGGTTGTGGAGACCCAGCCCTTTTATAGCAGTGCAAAACTTGTGAGACAAGTTTGCCTAAATTTATCACTGCTATTATTTTAATTAACTATAATTGGTCCATTAACAATTATAATTGATTAACATTATTCTATATGTATTCGTATCCAAAACCTTATTTAAATACGTATAATGCCATGACTTAATTAATCACATTGTTTGGCATATTTTAATCATTACATAAATGTAATCTTGTGACAGTATTTGATATTATAATCATAATGCACGTATGTCCAACTTAATTATTGTAATTAGACGTCTCTAAATCCAACATGTTGTTGTCATGATATTGCACCAGAGGGGTGCCATCCCAGTTGTCAAACCAGAATGATATCGATCTTCCATCTCCAATCTGCCATGCGCAGCATCTATCAAACAGCGGCTTTAGCTTAAGAAGCATTGACCAGAAAAAAGATCCTTGCATTCTCCAGACCCTCGGTGCCAGTGCACCAAAGCTTCTGGCATAAAGGCAGTTGATCGTTTTAGACCAGAGTTGAGTTTCCGTCTGATATAGTCTCCAGAGCCACCTCATTAACAATGCTATGTTCTGGAGCTCAAGGTTTGCAACCCCCAGTCCCCCATTTGTTTTGGATAACCGGCAATCATCCCAATTGAGTAAGGAGATTCCTTTTATTCCTTGTGAACCTTTCCCCCATAGGAAATGCCTTCGGATTCTATAAAATTTTGCAATAACCCACATCGGCAATTTGAAGCAGCTCATGAATTAAATTGGGATCGAGGACAGTACAGAACTAAGGAGTTGCAACCGACCGCCTCTTGTTAACAACTTACCTTGCCAACCCAATAGTCTGTTTTGCACCTTTTCAATGAGCGACATGTAGGATTGCTTGTCTGGCTTCTTTACTGTCAGTGGCAAACCCAAGTAGATAATCGAAAGTTGAGTCACCATACATCCTATGATTGCTTGGAAACAGTTTATTAGAAGATGGTTTAGATTGAAGGGGATTATTGCACTTTTTGCGAAATTGACCCTAAGACCTGAAATTTTTGTGAATAGTCTAAGGATTAGTCTGAATTTTGCCATTGTTTCTTCATTCCCCTTTAATAACAAATGCCGTGTCATCAGCATACTGTAAAGCAAGGATTGGTTGTCTGATTCTAGGGGATAGGGTTGAGTCAGAGGTGGTATTGACATTAGCTACTAATCGCTGCAGGGCGTCAACTGCTAGATTGAACAGAAGGGGGGAAAGTGGGTCTCCGTCTATGTACGAAGTAATCAGACTGTGATCTATTCATGAGGACTCTGGATGAGCTAGAGGAGAGAATTTCCTGAATCCACTTTATCCACTTAAGCGGAAAGCCTCGGCCTTGGAGGATTTTACTCAAGAAATTCCAATGATTACATATGTATTCACACAGAAAAATTAAAAATTCGTGCAGATCAAATTTATAAGAATCTTATTCCGGATCGGATAGCTCTCACCGATCCATCTAATTTAACAGCCCCCTTCCAAGCTTCTCTTTTTTGCAACGCATCGCTCAATGCGTTACAATGGTGTCACACCGTTGCAAGTTTTGTTGCATTCATGTTACAGCAGTTCATTACTAAGCATCAAATAGTTGTACAACAGATTGATTGCTTGATTGCACGATAACCTCTGCTATCGATCCAATTCAATTCAAGACAGTATAAGCTTATTTGAATTCAATATAAAATATTTGGTATAAATTATTAATTTATATATGGTTAAAGGCTTGGTTGTTGGTAAGTGGCTACTACAGTTGTTAGGTTCCATTTCTAATATATTCTAATTTTTTTGGAACTAAAGTTTTAATTGTTGTTGTTGTTGTTTGTATGTATGGTTATTTAAGTAATTAAATTTGTTGGTAGGTAACTACTAATTTATGAAGATTTTTTTTCTTCTGAGGAATTAATTATTTTATTGTTAAACAACTTAAATATTATCCCTAGACTACCTCTCAATCGCCGAATGGAGGCGGTTCGATGTGCACGGTCAAGCCGTAGCTATTTGATTCAATTTGTATTAAAATTTACATGAACAATTCTGAGATTCATGATGTGCTTACAGATCTTCTCATCGATTAAACATAGCTGACTAGACATCAGGCTGTTCCCACTTCCTTTTTTATTATGCATTTTACAATTTGATTACTATCAAATCTTAGTTAATTAGCAATAGACGATCTAACAAGGAAGGAAAATGTCATTATCTTGCGTCAATTTGAGCGTGTCCAGGTTACCTTAATTTGATGTGAAACTTGAAATTAAGTCAAACTCAAATGTGTGGTGTGTTATAGGCTGTCTAATCAATGCCAACAGCAATATCAAAGGCAAGGCTTAAACGAGTTAAATCAAATGGCACCATATATTTTGTCAAACATAAAATATACAAAGGGACACCCCAAACACACAAGATGTCAACAAATTTAAACAATCAGAGACAGATGAGCTTTCATAGAGGTTCATTGCATCTTGATGAGTAGCGAAGCAAGAAATTAATTTAATTGGCGGGATTATATTGTATGGATGCTACTATGCTAGTGTGTATTTATTTAAAATTGTTGGCACGTATTATATTGTTATATCCGTACATACTATTTTAAAGTGAAATCAGAATATAATATATCATCATCCGTTTTTTTTTATGTACCACCGTAATAAATCAGAATTAAATCAATACTACCCGTTAATTCCGAAATCAGATTCCGCCACGTTCACGTAACAGATCTGCGAACGGGTCGCTACCCGCTCGCGTAATGGATAAGCGTACTGACCCGTTCCCTAGTGATCCGTTCCCGACGACCCGTCCGCATATCTGTTACGCGCACGGACCCGTTCCCAGTTTTGATCTGCGCACGTGGCAGCTTCTCCCTATAATAGATGTACACCATGTTCTGTCTTCCATTCTACACCCTCATTTTCACCAAAGCTGCTGCATAGGTACGTTTTTTTTACCTTTTCATTATTTTTTTTTAATTTATTTTTTGTAGTTTTTTTAATTTAGTTATTTTGTATTATTAGGTTTATTCAACCAATTATGATTGGAATTGGTTGTTATTTTGATGGTGAAGTATTACAAGGACCAAATGGCGCTTATTATAGCCACCAAGTGCCGAAAATGTTCAATATCCCGCTTGGCTTGAATTTTAGAGGTTTAAATAGGGAAGTGTACCAACAACTCGGTATTGACCACCGTAATTATGAACTGATAATTACCGCAAGAATCAATATTGGCCAAGGCAATCGAACCTGGTTCCAACAGCTACCGGTACAAGACGATAGCAGTTGGGAGTTATATGTCCAAATGACAATGAATATGACTTTCAAGTTCCTAGGTTATATGTTGTAGCCAACCCCAGACAAAACTCTAGACATAACTCCAGACATAATAGTAGACAATTGTTGCAGTTGACTCAGGATTTGGGGCTCGAGCAATCTGTAACGGGTCCTAGACGGGCCCCATCTGTAGTGGGTCCTAGTCGGGCCCCATGTGTAGCGGGCCCTAGTAGGGTCCAATCTGACAGGGGTCGATCTCAGATTCCATCCCCGTCCTCTAGTCGAGTCCAATCTGAAAGGGAGCGATCTGAAACCCCTGAACGGCTTTATTATGCTGACAGTACGGACGATGATCCTGAAGAAATGGAGGCAGAGGCTAATTGGGATGATAATGGGGATGGTGGGGTATTAGATCACAGTGATGAGGATATTGGTATTCCTGTGCTTGGTAGACGGAAGTGGCCTATAGTGGATCGTGGGGAAAGACATCCGTTTGAGCAATTTCATGACACATCAGGGTTTGGAGAGGCCGATAGCTCTTTTTTTGCAACTTGTGAGGTATGTTTGTTAATTTATATTTAATTTTAATTTAATTATTAAAATGTTGTTATTAAATTGATGTTGTTTAATTTTTGTTGTTTCTTTTGTACAATAAAAGGGAGAAAGACATGAATTGTCTGAGGGGATGACATATGACAACAAAGATAAGATGAAAGATACAATTAACCACTGGCACATCAAACAAAATAGGGAGATTAAAAATACACACAACGATACCACCAGGTTAAGGTACAAGTGTGTTAGCGACTGGTGCAGGTGGGCGTTGGTTGCGAGGGCTACAGGCTTTGATAATACTTGGGTCATCACGAAGAATGTGGCTAAGCACACATGTCACGCATCGACATCCATGTTAGATCATGCACAGTTGACGTCCGCTATGGTCGCCAACTGTATAAAATTGTCATTGGAAAAAAATGCTGATATTTCTATCCGGGCAGTCGCTGACTTATGCGCCGAAAGGTACAAGGGCATCATTCCAAAGTACAACAAATTATGGCGTGGTAGAGAGTTAGCAATTGCTCGGGCCTTTGGTAGTTGGGAGGGGTCTTACGGGTTGATTGTTTCTTTGTTGGAGGCAATAAAAAGGTCAAATCCAGGAACCCAATATAAAATTGTTTCAAAGCCAACCACTAAGCCAGGGTATCGTTTTTTCATGAGAGCAGCATAGGCATGGGGACCATGTATTGCCGCAGTCGGTCACCTCAGACCCGTCATCAGTATCGATGCTTGTTTCTTGTCTGGCAGATACAAGGGTAAGCTGTTAATTGTAACCGGATATGATGCAGAGAATCAGTTAATCCCGTTAGCATTTGGACTGGTAGAGAACGAGGATTTTGAGAATTGGGGATGGTTCATGAAGTGGGTGCGGGAGTTTGTAATTGGGCTAAATAGATACATGTGTGTGGCATCTGACCGACACAAGGACATAAAAAAGGTGTTTATTCAAGATGATTTGGGTTGGTGTGAGGAGAAAGGAAAGTGTGCTCACCGCTACTGCTCTCAACATGTGTTTGAGAATTTTGAAAAGCACACTAAGGATAAGGTAGCTTCCACTTTTTTCAAGGTTATGGTTAAAAATAAGAAAAGAAGAAGATTGCAAGAAGGCCTTGATGCAATCGGGAGGCGAAATCCTGATTGGTTGGCTTATTTGGATACATGTGGCAAATATAATGAAAATGACGAGGAAGAATTGCCTAAACCATGGAAGGTGTATCAAGCTATGGATGATGGATCTCGTTGGGAAATAATGACTAGCAACGATTCCGAATCGCTCAACCATGTCTTCAAAACTTCTCGCAGGTTTGTATTTTGTAATCCTCCTATTTTTTATTATTGTTTTTTTCACTTAGTTGTAATTTTAATTATTGTTTTATTATTGTTTTCTCATAGATTACCAGTTGCCGCAATCATTGAGGAGACATTCTACAAGTGTGTCAGCTGGTTTGAGCAAAGAAGTGAGACGGCTGTGCAATTGCAAGCAGCAGGTCAGCTTTTTTCCACTCGCGTGCATAAGAAGCTAGATAAGCACATTGAGAAGACTAAAAAAATGTCAACGCTTGCATTCGGCCATAATGAATTTATGGTGACCTCACATGGCGAAAAGATTAATTTTGACATGGAGAATGGCAGATAGGTACACGTCTAGCGACTGCAGATACAAGGTAATTCTGAAGAACGATCATGAGGTGGAATGTCAGTGCCAGAAGCCTCAGATGGACTGAATACCATGTGTTCATGTGATGGCGGTGTGTCGTTTAAGGTAAAATTATGTTTTATTTAATTTGCAACTTCATATTAGGGACAGTACTACTTACTAATGTATTAACATTATAGGAACTTGAATCCAAATGACTTCGTCAATTATTATTACAACATTCAAACACTCATAGACACATGGAGTGGTGAATTCCATGTGTATGACAATCAATGTAATTGGCCGGTGCACGAAGGAGATCTCTTAGTTCCAGAGCATCGGTTGGTAAAGTTGGGTAGGAGACAACACAACAGGATCCAAATATGGATGGATGTATTAGAAGGACGACGAAAGGGTCACCGAACCAGTAGAGAAACTCTCGAGAGGAATGCGACAAGAAGAAGGGATGCGAGAGGAAATACGCAATAGGGTAAGCTGTTAAAAAATCAATAATTTTTATGAATTAACAATTGATTTAACATATATATTTTTCCATTGCAGTTTCATCGTTCGAGTGGTGGTGATTTTAGCTAGGAATTTATATGTTAATTTTTATTGTAGACTTGTGTGTTTTTTTTTATCTGAACCTATGTGTACTTTTATTGTAGTAGAAGTTGTGATTTTAGCCAGGAATTTATATGTTAATTTTTATTGTAGACTTGTGTGTGTGTGTTTTTTTTTCCGAACCTATGTGTATTTTTTTTGTAGTAGAAGTTTTTTTTTTTTATTTATTTGAATTCTAAGAAATATAGTAGCAAACATAAACCAAATAACAGTCAGAATAACATGATAACTAGATAATAACTAAATAACAGTCCAAACAGTCCAAACAGTACGAATGGCACAAAAAGTCCAAACAGCCATAACAGTCTGAATAACTACTTGGTTGATGGTGTGTACGGGTCCTTCCTGATCTTATGTCTCTTACCGCGCCCCAACTCCTCCAGTACCTCCTCAATCTCCGAACCTAAGAAATTGAAAGCAGACGTATACTGCCACGATGGCTGTGGTGGGGTCTCCTCTGGTATATGTCCAAACAAAACCTCCTCAGGTGAGCTAGGAACTAACGGAGGCCCGAAAATAGAAGCTACAACAGTCTCTGCTAAGGATGAAGCTGTCTCTGTCTGGTACACTGCTGCACTGTCCTCTGGTAGTGGATCATCCTGTGTGTGAAACTGAGGATAAGAGTAACCCTGAGTGTATATGGTATCATAGGTCGAACCCACGTCAAACTCAAAATCCTGCGATGGCTGAGTCGGCTGAAAATCCTGTGATGGCTCGAACCGGGGCTCATCTCCCTGAAAATAGATGGTTAATAAATGAATAATTTGGTTTCTCAATAAGTAGGTTATTAGAAAAATGCACGTACCACTTGATCTCCAAAACTCTGAAATGCTACATCAGGCGTCGGTGCAGACAAGATCTCTGAAAGATCCGGCTCTGGTGTGCTCATCTGCTCTGCAGAATCTTCATCATTCATATTTGCCAAATCCTCATATCTTGGAAGATCTGCTAGCCGCAGGATCTTGTCTAGCTGGTCCTTGTATCCCGCAACGACCACCGGAGTTGCAGATATGCACAACATCATCTTCCCAACCTTCTTCCAGCCTCTTGTGATCCCATATCTTGCAGCTTCAGAACTGCCTTGATGTTCATGAGTACCTGTGAATAAACCATTTCATCAATATTTCACAAGATGATTACCATACCTGTATTGAAATAATATAAAAATATATAAAAAACTTACAATCTGTGCAGCCGGACCACTGCTAGGGATGAAACCGTATTGGGGGGTAGTCATGTCGCGTGGTACATGAAGTGGCTTCCTATTGATCTCTGAGATGACACCGAACATGTACACCGTGAATGCACAATTTTCCTGGTACCACTGTCGATACTGCTGGTCCCACTCCTCGAAAGCATAAATCTGGTACATATCAGGAACCATGTCATCCGGACTCATAGCCTCCAGTCGCTATACATGCAAGGCGTGCTCCGTCCGCCAATCCTTCATCACCGTAGTGCATAACGGTTGGTGAAGATCATACCAGTCGTCCTTTGTGATAGGATCCGGGACTGAAAAATACTGGGCCATACCAAACTGTCTCATTACCCGTCCAGGGTAATAATGTTTAACAACCTGGTAGTAGATAAGCGGCACCTGCAAATATTTTATGTGTCTAAGTTTCAATTTTAAACTACAATATGTTTATGAAATGTAAATTAGAAAATAAAAAAAATCTAGTCGCACCTGAGCAAACCAGTATTCTCGCTCGCGACTGCAGATCGAAGGAAGTTTTGTGAGGAAAGAGTAAGATTCTTCATCTTCTTCAGAAACTGTGACGCGAAAATCATACGGTCGCCACTCAACATGTAGATCTGGAGTCATCTGCTCGAATTGAGTTCTGAAAAAGAAAACTCCCGAAGGCTTGCTGTGAGGGGTCGCGACAAAGGTCTTTTTAGCGCAGAACCTCTGAGCATACGCAAGACAGGTCTCCACATCCGGACGACCCCAGTTTGGAGCCCAACCCTCGTCTAGTGGTTGTGGATGACCAAATGGAAATCTCATCCAAGACCAATGCTGAAGGAGACCAATCGGTCCGTACAGACCTTGTTTGTCGGCCTATTGTTATACAAATTGCATTTATTTTTAAATTCGATAAGAGAAAATAATTTATTTACAATAAGAAGAGAAAATAATTTATACCCGGCACGCAATGCATAAGCCTCGGTACAGATATGCCAAGACCGCTACACCCCAATTCATCTGTGGAGGGTCATCCAAGTCCCTTAGCCACTGCAGTATACAAGCAGGGACGGTGTTCCCAGAGGAATCTGGGAACAACCAGCAAGAGAATAACTCCATTATGTAAGCCCATGTCCACCGATCTATCTTCTCCTCAGTCGCATCTTCTTCCAATTTTCCACTACATATACGAACTGATTTAGTACAGAGTGTGAAGCATTACAATCAAATACTTACTATTACAAAAATGTAACTTACCTGAATGCCGCCCGCAAAAGAGGGATACTGATGTCATTCTTCGATGCAACCTTCGACCTCTTGAGGGACCTTTTCTTCATCAGGTTGGATCCCAACAATTCTTCGACGTTCTTTGTGAAGTCCCCGTACTCCACACCCGTCACAGTCCGTCCAGTAATAGGCAGTCCCAGAGACAACTGACATCCTGGAGAGACACTGTAATCTCTCCGACAGGCATGTGAAATGTGTGTGTCTCCGGCCGCCACCTCTCGACCAACGCAGATAGAAGAGCGACATCTGCGACAATGGGGGTCAGCTGTGAGACATGCCACAGACCCAAACTCTTCAACACGAGAGCGTATCGCTCGTCGTAGAGGATACTCATCTGATTGTTGATAGGCCTAAATTATATACATATTCGATATGATTTTTATCACGAAATAACACCAAATATCTTGTATTTTGAATATAAAGTGAATAGATTACACCTAGGATCAAGTTACTGCGTTTGCTTGGTTTTAACTTACAGGAAATGAAGAAAAATGAAGAAAAACCGAAGAAAAATGTCTATTGCGAACACACGGTTTGGAATATGGCCAAAATAAGAACTTAGATGGATTTCTGGACGCGCGCCAATTTTAAAAAGGTATAATAAGCTATACATCAAAATCCGTGCGGATGCACGGATCTCGATGCAGCTGCACTCTAATCGCACAGGAAAAGTCCGAGCCTAGTGCGGATCTCGATGCATCCGCAGTGCGGATTGTGAGGACGCAGTGCGGATGATACTGTAGCAGTGCGGATCCCAGTGCGGATGGTACTGTAGCAATGCGGATTGCAGTGCGGACGCACTGTAGCAGTCAGCCAAAAATAGAGTCTGAACTTAAAATGGTCATAACTTTTGACTCGTAACTCCGATTAAGGCTTATGACCACTTTTTGGAAAGCTAGCGAGAAGATCTACAACATGAGAAACTAAAAACTAAAATTTTTCTCAGTGCGGATCAGTCCACCCGCAGTGCGGCTCGGAGCACCCGCACTGGACCTGCAGAAAGCCAAAATTGCACGTTTTTGACAGTTTTTCTATTTTTGGTGCATCATGGACGCGTTTTGACAGCCACATGTGGACAAGATAATCCTGAAAAACAATCCAAATATAACACCCACTAACTCCACTTCCTAGGCTCTTAATTGGACATGATCCTTGGCTATAAAAGGGGGGATCTCACATCCCTCTCTATATATCATCTCTTCCCATCTCATCTCTCTATCTCTTCCTCATTCATTCTCTCTCTCCACACACACAATACTTAGCGATAAATTCTGAGAGGAAAGCTTTCAAGCAAGGAGAAGAAGGGTTTCCTGAGCAAGAAGTCGGCAAGATTGAGGGCTTTGATCAAATAAAGGGTGTAATCATTTCTTTATTTCATTTCTTCTTACTTTTGTCAATTTTTGTAATGGATCTCTCCATGAGGGAGTAGATCTCTCTCTAGGGGTTTAGGTCAATGCATGAACTTGTTTAATTCTATTTTATTCGGTTATTTGTTTTTATTATGATTGTTTTATGTGATTTGATGTTAATTTCTGTGATTTAATAATTTCTGTTAATTACATAGTTAGTACTTGAATTGTAGTATCCCGTTTTGAATTCGAAAGAACCAAAATTGACTGTGATCAATAGGATAGTACCAAATTATGAATGCAAATACTTTAGGTTTAGGTTAAGATTGTAACCAATTTAATCTAAGCCGGCACTATAGAAATTAAGATTAGGAATTTGGTGAAGAACCTAATCGTGAAGTCAAACCCTAATTAGGACATCTCAATTCAAATCGGGTATTGGTATGATCTTAATTGCGAAGTACCAATATTTGAGGAGAGGAGAGACTAACAAGAGCTTATAGGTCTAGGTAGCTAGGGTGGGGAACTTCATTGAGAAGTTCGAGTTACATAGGCACGTTATTAATTTACGAAAGTAACCCTTAATAACATATTAGGTTAGAAACCTCGTCAAATCATACATGAATTCAAACAAATACCGAATTAATAGCGTTAGCAAGGAATTGTAGACCAAAGACCCCTAGATCTCTAAATCTTGAAAGCAAACCAATTTCTTTCTTTTACTTTTATTTACAATTATTGTTTCAAACTCCTTTCTCTTGGGTATTGAACCCAACCTTAGGAATTGTTAGAACAAACCCCCCAGTTTACTTTTATTGCACTTTACTTTATTTTATTTTCTGAAATTTATTACTAAAGTTTGAACTAAGTTTTTATCGTACTCCCTGTGGATCGATACCTAAAATACTACTTTGATAGAATTGTGCACTTGCAATTTAACTCAAACGCGTGTTAAAGGTTTAAAAGGTACATCTTATTGTACTGAAACTTTGTGCATACGCTTTTGCGCGCATCAATTGTTCCGCGTATTCGTCAAGGTATGAGTCTGCATTCAATTTCAAAACAAACAAACATGTAACTTACCTATTTTTATCTAAATGGAAATGAAAATTACTTGCATTTCTCAAAACAAAAACTTACATATGCATTTTTGATCTTGTGCTCCTCGAATTTATACCAGCAAAGAGGATTGATACTCTCTTTCGTCATATTTGGAAATACATGACGAGCCAGTGATAAATCTAACTGTAAATCATCTTGCGTCCGATTTTGATTGGTACCGCTGGTTGACGCCATACTAACAACAAATTTAACAATTTTATTAATTTTGACCTCTATTGATAATTTCAAATAGTACAAATCTAACAATAATACAAATATCTATGGTAATTCAATAATATATCACAATTCTTGAATGAATCGGTAAAAAATCTTACAATCTATGCTAATTCAGAAAAAAATAAATTCTGAATTGGTGCATTTATACTCTATTTTGGTCTAAATACAACATTTCTAAATTTGTCGATTTGTAAATTGGTACATTTCTAAATAGGTACATTTCTAAATTCTAAATATAATTTCTAAAGTCTACATACAATCACAATTCTAAATTGGTTTAAATACACAAATATTTTGGTACCCAACTAAACTACTATTTTAGTTTAATTTACAATATACTACTATTTAATAAAAAAAATATACACAAATATTTACAAATAGATCACAATATACTATTTTGATCTAATTAACACAAATATTTACAAAACTACAAAAAAAAATAAACAACTATTTTGGTACCTAATTTACAATATACAATATACAACTATTTTGATCTAATTTACAATAAACTATTTTGGTACCTAATTTTGATCTGATTTATAATATATAACTATTTTGGTACCTAATTTTGATCTAATTTACAATATACAACTATTTTGGTACCTAATTTTGATCTAATTTACAATATACAACTATTTTGGTACCTAACAAAAATAAATTATCTAAAACTAGAAAAAAAATTAATCTAATTTACAATATACAACTATTTTGGTACCTAACAAAAATAAACTATCTAAAACTATAAAAAAAATTAATCTAATTTACAATATACAACTATTTTGGTACCTAACTAAAATAAACTACCTAATAAAACTAAACTACTTAATAACTAAATTAAACTAAATTATTTAACAAAATTAAACTAATTAAAAAAAAATTACCTTTTTACTGTGCTGGACGCGGCGGTGCGGAGACAGGGACAGGACATCTGTAAAAACCACTGCGGAGGGTTTATATGCGGATTCGCCACGTATGCATATCCATAGTGCGAACGGGTCGTTGGGAGCGGGTCACGTCGGGAGCGGGTCGTCGGGAACGGGTCAAGTCGGAAATGGGTCCGTGCACGTAACAGCTATGCGGACGGGTCGTCGGGAACGGGTCACTAGGGAACGAGTCAGTACGCTTATCCATTACGCGAGCGGGTAGCGACCTGTTCGCAGATCTGTTACGCGAACGTGGCAGAATCTGATTTCGGAATTAGGTGGTATTGATTTATTTCTGATTTATTACGGTGGTACATCAAAAAAAAACGGTATCATCATATATAGATAGTGCAACTCTAGCAGGCATTCGAGCTTGACAGAATAATAATTTTCAATAGAAATAATATATCAAATTGACCATCTTTATATAAGAAAATACACATCGTATTACAATATTCTTTAATTTTTCTGACGTCCTAAATCCTAATAAATAAATGAACCAAAAATATCCAATGGAATCTACTAAATATTTAAATCTATATTTTTAATAGATTCCATTGGATATTTTTGGTTCATTTATTAAATCTAATAAATACGCGCTGAAAATACAGATGGATATATTAATAGAACAGACAAATTTCTTTGGTCACCCAAAGTTCAATTAATTTCGTGTATAATTTCGTGTACTGAGCCAAGTTTGACCTGTGCTGCTCTCGTGCTTTGACCTGGCAGTAGTTAGGAGAAGCATTATCATTTATTGAAAGCACCTTTCTATTGCACTAGTCATGTATAGTGTGATGTACTTATGTGTAAATAATTCCTGAATTATACTCTGAAAATTGTAATATCTTTATTTTACCACCATAAAAGAATTTCTAGAATGCTCCAATATATATATTTTTTTTTGGTAAACATAACACAATTTATTTATTTTTGCTTTTTTGCACATCATTGCGACAGCATGGGGTGCACAAAGAACCTGTGTTGGATTTGATTAGATATTATTTGAGGTGTTGGCCTGTTTCATAAATTGTTAGATTCTTCTTTTGACCTTTAAACAGGATAGGAATCCAATGTAACAGCATTTCCTCCTTTATCAACTAAGTACTTGTGCTTTGAAATAAAGCAAATAAACAAAATTTAGTAGGGATCCAGACCTAAAAGCTAGCAGATATTTTTGTGCACTACCCTTTCAAATATAATAATCAAGTTCAAGCCGGTAAAAGAAAACAAAGAAAAAATTCTATCTGGGTTCAATTGTAATTTGAAAGTTAAAAGCGGGCTTGATAGTTACATCTTCGGGAATTTTTTTTTTATAAACTATAATTAGAATTTTTTTTATGAAACTAACATGATTTTTTTTTAAAAAATCATAAGAACTAAAATACTAGTTTAGTCCTTTTTTGAGGGGGACTGAAATGACATTTCAGTTCCAACTGTTTTTACAAATTTTAAGAAAAAAAAACGTTAAAAAATTATAAAAATATCCGGGACCGAATTGCCATTTCGGTTCTTATAATTTTTGTAAAAAAAAAAGGAGTAATCATGTTAGTTTCATAATAATCTTTTTTCTAATTATGGTTTATAAAAAAAATTCCATCTGCGGTGCTTTATTGGAAATTCATTGACAATAATTAGTTTGATATTTTTAACAATTATTAAAATCATTTGTATTTTTTAAATTCAACAGGTCAAATAATAGCTATACTACATATCATATTCATGACAAATAATAAAAATTTATGCAAGTATTACTGTTCATAACTAAAGTAAAATTTGCCGCGGTTTATGTCTAACAATATTTGATGAAACATTAAATAATATTTAATATTTAAATTGTACAAATTATACAAACACGGCATCTCATATTTCGTTCACCATCACTGACGGTGGGTCCCATCCAACCTTGGTGTTGGATATTACAATGAGAGCAAGCACAGGTAGGGCCGTAGGGGTGCCAACGAGAATCAAGTTAGGCTTTAGCTCCGCTTGTTAATTTTTGATCAAGTTATAATCGAGCAAGCTGAATCTAGTATATCTGAGTTAAAATCTTAGCTTGAAATCGTGACAAGTCAGTTCGAGTTGGTTCGCTGAGTTTAACTAGATCTTGTTTTAAGAAAAAAATGAATTCTACAAATTTATTGGATCTAGCTGAATTGAGCTAAACAGTATAAAATGCACACAAATTCATATAAATTCACAAATTGATACCTAACCGAGTTGGCGAGCAAATTAGGCCCTAGCTTGAACTCATTACTGAACCGAGCTAGTGGAGAGTTGGTCCGTTAACAACACGATCCAGTAACAAATGAGCGAATTAGATGCGAATCACGAGCTACGAGCTTTTTTGTCACCCCTTTCCATCACACAGGTATAGTTTCTAGATTTATTAATTTTAGGGTATAAAAATGAAGAAATTATTAATGAGAAACTCGTGGCCGTGGCACCAACGGACAATTTTTCAGAAAAAAGAGGTACTTATATAAAATAATAAGTTATGACATTCAAAGTAAAATATACTTTTCAAAAAGAAAAGACACTCAAGTAATATAAGCAATTATGCAAAGAAATAAAACATAAAGAAACTAATCATTATCTTTTGCTAGTAGGATCAAGAATATCCGAAACGAATTGAGAGAAAACCATGTTAAACTACCGTTTCCTTTTTTTCAGATTTAAAAATTGTTCGTTCACGCAGAGATTTTACGAGTGAGATAACATTTGCGTCCTGTGTCTCTATGCACGGTAGGTAATTTATCCACGTCAGTCGTAAGCAATATACAGTAAAATTTGTTAGTTCCAGTGTTTTTCTTCAAGGACAAAAATTATATTTTAATCACAAAAGCGCCTTTTATTTTCTGGATCTTTAGATGGCCGAATGTGATTGGATATTTAGAGTCACGCGCTGCTTCTTGGAGATTCCAGATCTCCTGTGACCTTTACCTGTGGTCTCAAGCATAATGGGTTTGTTTATGGGTGGTGGCACTAGCACACTATTCAAGAATATGTTATTAATTATGTAATTTTATAATAAAATAGATCTGTATTGACTTTTTTTTTTATCAAAATAAAGTGTATTCGGTAATATTTCAATGTGACATTAGTAACGGACCATCTAATTATAATTAGTTTATTATATATAACACACATAATCAGTGGCGGAATCAGGAATGATCAGTAGGGGCGCCTAATCAGAAATCCACGACGCGGAGAGAGACAGAGTCAGTGGTATCAAGGGGACAATACAACATAATATATAGAAAAAGGCCAAAGAAACTCTATATATTTCTCTGAACCGGGGAAAGAGCCCAAACCTTGATTCTGCCCCTGCATATAATATTCTTATTACTTTACATTTTTATAAGATTCATCATTTGAATAATATTGAAGTCAACTTTTGGCATTTTAATGTTTTACCTCATTTTATTTTTTTCAGTTGTAATTTGCACAATGCTTTTATAACATTAAATTCATGAGCATTACTAAACTAGTGAACTATATAAAACATTCTTGTACTTACCTCTTCAATAAAATTCACTACACCGACAATTACACAGGAATAGTTGCCAATGATCCGAATAAGCTTGTCGATAGCGCCAAATTTTCAAGTTTTACAGCCAATAGAGGCAGAATCAAAGCTTGACTTTTTGGTTCAAAAAGTGAGGTGACCGAGTTCAGCCTTTCAGCGACCCACTCAACTGTTCTTCTCCCCTCTTTACTAAATTGCTTTCACAACTGCCTTTCTTATATGCCCCTGAAATACCTGCTATTTTATAACTAGTTCCCATGAAATACTGTTTTGCATATGATATGAATTGAACTAAAATCATTGTTAATAATTGTCACCAAATTAGACTTAACGCAACATTGCTCAGTGCCAGAAAAGATTTTTAAACTTGCAATGTTATATTCATTTTTCTTTTGCCCTGAATACTTGCAAAGTTCTTGAAAAGTCACTAAGGCTCTGTTCGGCAGCTGATTTGGAAATGAGAATGGAAATGGGAATCAAAAATTTTGAACTAAATTTTACTGTTAATCGTGGGAAAAATAACTTGGTTTTGAGTGAATTTTTTTTTCCCACAGTGAACAGTAATCTGCCGAACAAAGTCTAAAATTCCCATTGCTTTAAGCTATCTCAAGTTCACAATACAAGATATAATTGATAATTTTCAAGAAGGAATTTAATAGAAAAAGTTAATTAAAATTTCCACTATTTTAAGTTATTTCTTACTCTACTACTGGAGATATATTACAAAACCACAATTGGAGACCGTTATCAATTGGAGCTTATAACACTAATTTATTTATTATTTTAATCACCAAATTATTTTTCTGTCTTCTAAGAATCAATATATGTCAAGCTATCTCAAATTAGAAACACAAGGATCTAATTGAAAATTTTCAAGAATTTTCATCAAAAAAAAAAATTCAAGAAGGAATTTAATGAAATAAATTAATTAAAATTCTCAACATTTTAAGTTCTTCAACAGTCGATATTTAATCAAATAATTTCTTAAGAATACCTCTGTAATATGATTAATTATTGTTTACTCTATC
The DNA here is from genome assembly GCA_033356055.1 of Carex pumila. Lineage (NCBI taxonomy): Eukaryota > Viridiplantae > Streptophyta > Magnoliopsida > Poales > Cyperaceae > Carex > Carex pumila. Next base: position 110,810 of record JARJHM010000410.1, on the reverse strand, counting down.
AAATACCCTGTAATCCGTCTCCCTGGAGATATATTGCAAAACCACAATTGGTGACTGTTATCAATTGTAGGTTCCTTTAATTTATTTATTTACACTGATCTTAATCCTTTTTGGGACTTTCTCGGGTCGTCCAATTTATGCTCCCCTTTTCTCTGCCCTTTCTGCGTATCATGTTTCCAGTAGTAATGAATTCTCTTCTCTCCATTCGATAAAGAAAGGTGAAATCTTTATCGGCCTTTTCCCCCGTTTTTTGATTGAATCCTTGTCGATTCTTATAATTAGCTTCTAGATTTGTTCACTCTCACACTCTCTCTCTCTCTCTCTCAACCGCCGTCTTCTTTCTACAAACACAACCCCCGCTATCCCTAAATATCTCTTCCGATCAAAGAATCGAATCGGTAGAAGAAATCAAATCTGAAGAAGAACAAGTCAGTCTCAAACAAACTAGAAACAAGGTGCGTCTCTTCTCTTTCGCCCAAATTCGAAACCCTTTTTGCACAGTAAGTAAGGTTCGGAAAATCGCTCAATAATTGGATCGCGGGCTGTTGATAGGTAGTTTCTTTTCTTTTCTTTTTTCAAATTATGGTAGCAACGAAACAATGAACAGTCTATTGCTTGCTGTAGTAGACGGTTGTAAGTTTACGTAAGGTACTTTACGAACAATTGAATAGGTTGTTATAGGTCTTTCTCTGCTTGGTTAGTAGATCAATTGAAGTACTTCCAGATGCTTTGAAAATTACCCATAAATTATTTTCGTACCAATTTCAGTTTTTCTTTACAAAATTTACGGCAGTTTTTTAGGTTTCGCTAGCGTCAACATATTTGAGTCTCTTACCTACTCTTAAGATTTTGACTTAGTATCAACTGGGTTGCTAAAAGTTCACACTTTAAGCATACATACTGAAATAGCACATCAACTATTTTTTCTGATCTCTCTTTTCTTTTTCTTTTTCTTTTTCTTTTTGAGTTGAATGCCCTTAGGCTGATCTCTCTTTTCTAACTACTACACTGCTGTTTACATGCAGAACCACTTCCTTGGAAACATGGACTCTACCTACGAACAACCCGATTCGCAACCCATTAAACCAAAACATGCAACCGGTACCACCAATCAAGGAGGAAATGCCATGGATGAAGAAGGCACACCATTTATCGGCTATTTAGATGTGGTGATCCATCAGGCCAGAGATATACACAATATATGCATCTACCACAAACAAGATGTGTATGCGAAGGTTTCTCTTACTGCTGTAGGTAACAATTCGGACAGTACCGCTGTACCTGACTCAGTCTCAACCCGTACTATTAACGGGGGTGGGCGCAACCCAGTGTTCAATGAGTCACTACGTGTTGGGGTCCGTGAGCTGGAATCATCGGTACGTTGTGAGATCTATATGCTCAGCAGAGTGAAGAATTACTTGCAGGATCAGCTACTCGGCCTAACCCTGATCCCCTTGTCAGATCTCCTAGTTGCACCTGATAATAAACTAAACGGAGAGTTTGCTCTCTCTGCAAACGACCTTTTTGAATCCCCTGCTGGATTTGTGCAGCTGTCTCTCTCATATTCTGGTTCTTCTCCTGAGGTTATTGCAATTCCCTCTCCAGTTAACAAAAAAAGTGTCAAAACAAAGGAAGCTAACGGGTCGTCAGCATCTCCCTCGGAGTCGGTGCCATCTGAGATGGAGAAGATTGAATTTCCTGATCTGGAGTTGGTGAAAGAGAACCAAATCATGGTGTCAGAGTATTTTGGCATACCATGTACTGAAGTGGAGAATGCTCCTTTACCAAGCTCGGAGAGCCTGATAACTACTGAGGGGAGTGAAAACCCTAATTCGCATGAAGTGGGTGTGCGTGTGGTTGAGAGCTTCTCAACGACTCCAGAGAATAGTGTGGACTCGGTCCACGGCGAGCCACTGAGCAGCATGGGGACAACTGTCTCGCCGGCCACTTACACAACCTCAGATAAGGATAACAGCTCCTCAGAGGTAACAGAAACTGAGGCAGATTCATCAGAGACGATAATTAAGCCAATGATTAACATCAAAATCGAGCAGGATCAGACGGTGAATGAGAAAGAGATTGTTGACATGTATATGAAGAGCATGCAACAGTTCACCGATTCTCTGGCGAAGATGAATTTGCCTAATGTGGACTTTGAAAACGGGAGCGCAAGCGCAAGTCCGAGCCCGAGCCCGAGCCCGAGCCCGACCACAAACTCAAATTCCAGTGAGAATGGCAGTTCAACTTCCGGGAGAAGGGATGGAAATGCGAAGGACAAAAATTCTAGGGTTTTCTATGGAAGTCGAGCTTTCTTTTAAAAGAGAGCCAGAGAAAGAAGAAATTATATTTTGTGTGTTGTGAGGTAGAAAGACCGACTTTGAACTTGCTAAATGGTTTTTAGTTTGTCTGATAGGTAAAAATTAGGGTCTGTAATCGTAATCGAAGACTTTTTTATGTTGTTGTTTCATCTGGTTTTAAATTTCTGATGTACCTGATGCTACTGTTGTGGTCTAGACTCTAATCTACATTTGTCAAATATCTATTTACTTTGAACTATTGATAATTTTGGTTATCAAGAGATAACAGCACCTACTATGTACCTCCAGTGATTTTTGGTTCCAGCTAATTAATGATCTTGGTTGTGCATACTATTGATGCTAACCAGTGAGTATTCAGTGGTACAATGCTGCTCTTTAATGTGTATTTATCAGTGAATAGGGTATTCATAATACTGAAAAGCTGATCTGGGATTCATTTAATTTATGCAAAAACGACAGTTTGCTCATTTCGTATATATTGTTACAAACTTTTGACACCTTGAAACACGCCCAGTTTTAGTACCAGAAAAAATGTAATTATAAGATCTCAGAATTTATGACTACTGGCCATGAGCTGTTACTGTTGCTTTTATACAGAAAATACGACGCAATTATAGAATCTAGCAACTACCGTTACATCGGTGTGGTATTTGCTACTAATTCCAAAATTATCGGATTGACTACAAATGACGGATTTAAACTATTCAACAATGATATGCGGCTATTGGATAGACAAGGTACCGTCAAATGATTAATCGGGAATAATAAAAAATAATCTGTCATAATCAGAAATAATCAGACGATTATACAGAAAAATTTGTAATAGTTTGGTCACCACCAACGACTAATCGGCTGATTAATCAGTCTAAACAGATGTTTTTTACAACACTGGTTCAAACTGATGATGATTTACATGTAAAATTTACAATCTTTCAAATTATTTTTGTACCAAGTCAATTGTAAAAAATAATGAAAAATATATGTATTTAAATTAACATAAAAAAACTCTCACATTTGATGGTTTGATTTGATACTTAATAAATTTTGTGCGTAAATGCACCAATTATAAATTATATGAGTTCAAACGATTTAAATTCGTTATTTAAAATTGATTCGATAGATGTTAAAATGAGTGATATTTAGACTGAAATACCAACAATACAATGTCATCAGCAGAAAAACGCACAATTATATATAATTAATGATATACACCGTAACATCAAACTAGTCCAAGATACACAAAAGGAATAATGTTAGAATTGACTGAAAATTTTGTCTACCAGCGAGGCAGCGAGTGATACATTGTCTCCTATTTTGGTGGGAAGCTGGAATTGAACGTTAGTAGAAACAATACATCACATTCTTATCCAGATAACACCTGTACTGATGTACCTGCTGAAGCCTTTTTTATGACCTCAAATTATACTATGGAGACTCTCTCTACTTTATTGAAAATACCAATTGTACACACTACACATATACCACATGCGTTTCTTTTATTATCCAGAGACGGTGTCAGGTCGGACTCAGTTCCAAATTTGGATTCAATGTGCAGTTATACCTACTCAAGTTTGAAAATAGAAATTCTCATTTCAATTCCAGAGAATAGTTTTGTTAAAAAAAAAAATTACCACTTTTAACATCAAATTTGTATCAAAATTGCGGGATAAAAAACATGACTGGTTCGTGATTCAAGGGCGAAACTGGTGGTCAGATTAAAATCGAACAGCTCGGATTAAATGAACATTTGTTTTTTAAACGATCAAAACGTTCCATCTGGATGCAATTTAATATTTTTAGTTCTATGGTATTTACTATTTATTGATTCAAATTTAAGTGAATGACTTGCTAATAAACACAAGTGCAAAATAATCAAATGGCTTGCTAGTTCAAACCGCAAGTTATTGCAATATTTTAGAAATGAGTTTATATTTGGATTGAGATCCATTGACAATTGGGTTACTTGATAATCGCAGAACTCGCAATTTTAAAAATATGAACTTGAAGATTATTTATTTTATTTTTTTGATAAAAATGAACTTGAAGATATACAACTTGCATTTAACAGTCTTTGATGAAATGGTCAAATTAAACTCAAATTGCACGAAATCTGTTACATAACCAATCCATATAAGCGCGCGCGCGAATTTGCTTCTATTTTTCAAATTTAATTTAGTTTAATTCTAACAAATTATTATTAAGATTGTCAAGGTAGCCAAATCTCAACTTGTTTAATATTTATGACACAAAATATTAGTTAAGAAATTTATGAGAATTCTTCATTTATTCACAAATTTTTTTTTTTTAAATAGTGGGGAATCCCACCAGTTTCTATTAAAATTTATAAAAGATGGTCATAACAAACTCCAAATTTGAAAAATGCAGTAGCATACAAGATCTACATTACAACACATAACAAAAAAAGAAGTAATTCAAACTACAATATAGAACAGCTTGAAACCCTAAACTAAACCACCACAAACTGCAAGAATGACAAAACAAGGCAGATTAGCATTCAATTCATGTCAGAGCCAGAAGAAGGTCGGTACCAAGCATAAGGGTTCCATCGTTGCGTTCTAGGGAAGTTTGTATAACCCCGGCCTCTTCCCCATCCTCTTCCTCTGCCGAAGGAGGATTCATATATGTTGTATGAATAATCAAAGCCTAATATGGCAAAGAAGTAGTATCGATAGACAAAATTAGATGTAAAGAATGTAACAAATTATTACTAAGAGTTGAATGCCAAATTTTTTTCAAAGAGATTATCTTTGATCCTACTGTCTGCAAAGAAGGAATATTAGAATTTTGAAAGCACAATTTATTTCTTTCTAACCAAATTGTTCATAAGACTACTCCTCGAACAAGTTCAATTAATAATGGTTCCTTTAAGGAAATAGGGGCTGCTAAAGACCATATATCTGACATAGTAGAACCAGAAAAAAGTGTAGTTATTATGAGCTGCGATCCAACTCCAAATCTGAAAAGCAAAGTAGCAAGTAACAAATAAATGATCAGTTGACTCAAAAGCACCACAAAATGGACAAGAGGTATCTCCAATCTATCCTCTTTTAGCAAGATTGGCCTTTGTAAGGATTTTATTCCTTTTCAGAAGCCAGAGAAAAATTCTTATTTTTAGAGGTATTTTGGCATTCCAAATGGAGGCATACTCCATATTAATAATTCCTCCATACTCGAGCCACTTGTAAAAAGAATGAACAGAAAAATTACCGCCTGATGACCATTGCCATAACAAATAATCAGATTTAGATGGGTCAGGACTAAAAGTACTTAGTTGAGAGTGAAGATCATTCCACTCTGTTAACAGTACCCCTGTCAATTGTCAATTAAACTGAATGTGCAAAAGACCCGATGAATAGGCCTCAATAACTAAGAGGTTAGGATCACATGTGATAGAAAATAAGAATGGATAAGTAAGAGATAATGGAAAATCTGAAATCTATCTATCATGCCAAAATAAAATTGTTTGCCCATTTCCTAATTGCTTCAAAAATCCCAAGTGAACAATATGAGAACCCTTAAGAATATCCTTCCAAAAAGGAGAGCAATTGGAAGAGTAACCTGTAAAGTCATATTTATCGATAATAATAGATTTCCAAAGACATGTAATTTTAGGATCTTGAAACCGTACCCACCATTTCGCTAAAAAGGACTGATTAAGTCGGGAAAGATCTAAGACTCATAATCCTCCCTGATTCTTACTCTTGTAGACGGCCTCCCATGAGACCAAGTTATATTTTTTTCTTACTGAATCACCACCATACCAAAGAAAATGTTTTCTTAATTTATCAATTCGCATTCTGATTTGTGTTGGCATTTTAAAAACAGATATCCAATAAATAGGGATTGCCGATAAAACAAAATTTAATAAAGTAACTCGCACACCAATAGATAGGAGTTTTCCTTTCCACCCCTGAATACGATTGGCAATTCGATCAATAATAACTTGCCAATCAGCAATAGAAGGTTTCTTATAATGCAAAGGAATACCAAGATACTTTAGAGGAAGGGAAGAGATTGGACAACCAAATATATCAGCCAAAAAAGGAGTATCTAACAACAACAAAAATTTCTATAAAGGGGGTTATTTAAAGCGTTCTCAATCTCTTAAATGTATGACACAAAATATTGATGCGGGCCTTGTGAATTTTTATTTTTTTTGGTTTTGTTAAAAGAATAATTATATTAATCCCCTCACTCCTGTCCCCCCATTCATCCCCGCACTCTCTCTCTTTCTTAACTGTCATATTCCCTCATTTAATGCGGGGATAAATGAAAATTTTTAGCCAAATAAGTGAGAGGATATATTTTTTTTTTCAATCAAAAAAAAAATATCCCCTCACTTATTTGGCTAAAAATTTCCATTAATCCCCGCATTAAATGAGAGTCATTTAATACCAATTCTCGCATTAATTATGCTTTCCTCTAATAACAATTCCCGCATTAATTATTCCTTCAAAAATAATTTTCGCATTAATTATACTGTTACCTAATAACAATCTCCATTAATAAATGTTTATTTGTTATTTCTAAGAAGTATTTATCCATGTAACATAAAGTATTTATCATTATGTCTTAGAGTATTTATTATTGATATTTATTGTAAGTTGCAATTATGTTTAAGAAGTTTTTATCTATGTAACATAAAGTACTTATCCATGCAACATAAAATATTTATCCTTATACATGAGAGTATTTATTATTATGTCTAAGAGTATTTATCACTGATGTTTAACTGTAAGTGCAATTATGTTTGAAAAATATTTATCTATGTAACATAAAATATTTATCTTTGTAACATAAAGTATTTATCCATGTAACATAGAGTATTTATCATTATGTCTTAGAGTATTTATCATTAATTTTTACTGAAAAGTTGCAATTATGTCTGAGAAGTTTTTATCTATGTAACATAAAGTATTTATCTATGTAACATAAAATATTTATCATTAGGTGAGGAGATTGTTTATTTAATGATCCCTAGTTGTGCGGGGACAATCTAAAAAAAAAAAGAAATTTTGTGCGGGGATAACTGACAAGTATTTATGAGAGATTGTTTATTTAGTGGTCCCCAGTTGTGCGGGGACAATTAAAAAAAAAAAAGAAATTTTGTGTGGGGACAATTAATAGATTGATTTATTCAATCATAAATAGAGATTATTACATAGGAATTAATACTTTGCAAATTCAGGATAAATACTTTAATGCTTCAAGTTAAATATCAATATTTTCTGCAGAGTATTAATGATTGAGCGGTTCCTCATAACTTTTTTGGCAGTTAGTGCGGGGTTTTTGCGGAATAAACCTGTGGAAATTGTTATCATGATTCTTATTAAAAATGGAGATTATTTAATAGAAAAAGAGGAGATAAAGTAATTTATAAAAGTATACTGTTGAGGCAAAAGTGGAAACCGTATCGTATGGGCAAAGAGATGTCATGATTGAAAAGGAATGTACAAGTTGCAAATTTGCAATTTGCTTGTTTTGTTTTGGGCTAACAATGCTCACCTTTCTCAGTGATATACATATTATATATGCTCAAAAGCCTGATTTTTCTAGGTTAGATTCTGCGCATGGCTACAAAGTATGGCAATTGGCAACACACCACCGACTTTTGAATTTTGTCCCCCCTCTACGCTGTCATTTTAGTAGGTGTGCTTTCATTTCCTATTTTGTTGTGTAGAACTACACTGTCTGCAACAGTGACAAATAAATTATTTGGATTCAGTTTAGCAAGATAAAAAATTTGTGATTTGAAAATAATTCGGATATAATTAGAGAATAATTCAGAATTATTTGGATTAAAAATCTCAATCCTGCAAGAAAGCAAAATATATATAGGTTGTGGTTAATTTACTGTCAGCAGCATTTCTGTCAGCAATGTTGCCGCCCATTTTTTCTGTTTTGTGATATCCAAACAACAAATCCAAACCGTTAGATATTTAATCTATATTATAATCTACTTGGAGACCAAATTTTACATTTTTTGAAATTTGTTTACTATATATTAAGCTGATTTGAAAACCGCTGATTTCAATGCTGCAGAAATTTACTGAAATCAGCGGTTTTCAAACCAGCTTAATATATAGTAAAAAAATTCCGAAAAATATAAAATTTGGTCTCCAAGTATATTATAATATAGATTAAACATCTAACGGTTTGGATTTATTTTTTGGACATCATCCAGCTAAATATAGCCCCGGCAGCACCTTTGCTGAAATGCTGCGAGCAGCAATTTAGACAGACCATATATATATATATATAGGAGGGATCAAGTTACAACATTTTTTGAGTTACAACAAGCATTATTTACATTTTCAAAGTCCAAATCGTCGATCCAAACCGTTAGATGTGATATCTACAATAAAATGTGCTTGGAGACCAAATTTTACATTTTTCAAAAAAATTTTACTATTTATTAAGATGGGTACAAAATTCTATGGTATGAATTTGACTAGTTTTTGTACTCACCTTAATAAATAGTAAAAAAAATTCCAAAAAATGTAAAATTTGGTCTCCAAGCACATTTTATTGTAGAGATCACATCTAACGGTTTGGATCGACGATTTGGACTTTGAAAATGTAAATAATGCTTGTTGTAACTTGTTGTAACTTGATCCCTCCTCATATATATATATATATATATATATATATATATATATATATATATATATAGTTCTTGGAAAAATTTGTGAATAATTCATAAAATTCACGAATTATTCGGATTTAATTTGGTCAAAGTTCGGTCAATTGAATAATTTGGCGCTCAGTTTGGTATCACCTCAAAAAAGAATTATTCGGATATAATTCGGGTACCTTGTCACTATGTAGTGTCTCCTACAAAGACTCGCTACACTGTTTGATACATTCATTGAGGCCACAGAGAATCAAGATTCTAAATTTTTGGTCTAGGATGTCCTTTCGTGCTGTCAATTACTCAATTCTCAGTGCTCCCACCGGTAACTGGTACTTGGGAGGGGCGATTTGAATGGGCCGTTGGTGGGCTTCTTGATTAAAATTCTTATTTCAAATTTCTTCTCAACGGATCGTTTAAGTATGAAGACGTTTAAAGATTTTATGGGCTAAATCTACTTCTACGGGACATTCATTTGGTAATCTTTCAAGGTATTGTGCAAAGAATGAGTCTACGGTACTATGCATAGCACAGTTTGAACTATAATACGGATTAATATATTTGTTTTTAAATTCTTACAGTCGATTTAAACTGTTCAACATAATTTCCGTATGAATATCTATTTCGGTGTCTTTTCAAATTTAAAAAAAAAATTAAAATTATAATGGTCAATTTAAAAAAAAATACCATTTTTTAAAATAGGTAGAAACTCACATGATTTGAAAATTCTAGACCGTCCAGAAATAGTTATTTTCTACCTATCTTAAAAAGTAGTATAAAACTTCTAAAAATATAAAATTTAGTCTACATGTACATATTTATATGAAAATCATGTTGAACGGTTTGAATTGACTGTTAGGATTTTGAAAACAAAAATATAGATCCATATTAGAGACCAATCTATGCTATGCATAGTACCATAGACCCACTCTTGTGCAAATAACAAGAAAAAAAAATCAGATGTGTTTATATGCATAAATTAAATCATATGTCGATTATCCACGCATTGCACTAATTGATAATTTGTTAATAGTATAGTTTGAATGATTATTTCTTTAGACGATCCAATAAATTTTAATTTGCACTAAAGTTGATGCCAACATCATATTTCATGATTTTAATATAGTTATAATGGTATATAATTATAAATGTGTTCTATTATATAAGATTTTTTTTAAGATGTTTTTAATAAATTTAGTTGGACGTACTTTATCCACACATCAAACTACTTGATAATTTAATGATGTAGTTTAAATGATTTTTTATGGATGGTCGATTACATTTTAATTTGCTCCAGTGTTGATATAAAAATCATATTTAACGATGGGTAATATTTATAATTCAATTATTCTAATAAGGAGTATATTCCGAAAAGGTGAACAAAAGTATGAAACCTTACAAATGCGTGCATGTATATTTTAAAATCTGAGATTGGAGATTACTCGTGCTTGCACTGTTTTATTTACAAAAGAGATAGAAGTTGTTCGGCGATGAAAAATGAACAATAAATTCCTATTTCGTACTATTTTATCTATTTTTTGACAAGTATGAGCTAAAAAAAGGTGAAATTTAGTATATTTTAATTCATAAAAGATAGTAACGAGCTAAAATGTAAAAGAGAAAAACTCGACTACATATTGGTATTCAATTTCACCCCAATTCGGCTCCTAGTATAGCACAATTTTACATTCTTCCACTATTGCAGCAACTGCAAAATGACAGTATTGTGTAGCTCTGTCTGATTTTGTTTCGGAGTGAGATTAAAATATTTAGGTGTGAAATAAAGTGGAAAGATAAGGAAATAACTCATTTTTTAAGTGGACACAAGTGCTCTCTCCTTATCTTTACACTTTATTCACCAACCAAATATAGCTTGAGGTAATCAAAATTATCTTCTTATTTCAAATTTTTGTTCCATTATCAATCAATAGGTAGTGGTATTCAACTGGTCGGTTCGATTGAAATCAAAGTAAAATAGTTAAACTAAACAAAATTTTAATTTTCAAAAATAGAACCGAACCAAATTGATTAAACCTATTAACCGATTAAGAACTAAATCGAACAAACCGAAGTAATGCTCTTGAACAAGATAAAACTCCTGAATAAAATCAGAACTACCAGTAAAGCAAAGTAAGGCAGCAAGCCTTGGTTGCACTAAAAGGTTCCAAATCAAAATTGTTTTTCCACACGAATTCAAATCAAGAACGATTAATATAAAATCAAAATTTCTAGAAAAAGGGAAGAAGAGTTGACATTGGATTGGATCTCCTTAGTCCATCTCTCTGTTCGTCTCTACTCTCTCGTTTGTGTAGTAGTATGAAACCAAGAACTATATTCGTCTTAAACGAGTATGGATAAAATATAATCTGTATTAACTATTAAACTCCTTAACATAATTGTCATCTGCTTAAAAAAAATAATAATAATAATTATCACATATAAAATAATCGTCCGATACATATTGGCTTCCTACATCTTTTTTATACATCGGATGCTATTTTTTATATATATATGATAATTAACTACTTTTCTTTGCTATTCTAAGCAGATAACTGTAGTGATTTTAAATTCAATGATGCTATTGATTTGCATATTTTTATTTCAAAAGTAACTTAAAATAATTATCTGCAAGAACAATTTAGCGTTTTCCCTCCGAAAGGACCGAAACGCCTTCCGACAAAGCTAGCGTTTCAGCGTTCTCGGTATAATTCGATTTTTCCAAAAAGACTGTGTCAGATCTTTAATTCATTATTTTTTAAATGATACAGAAAAAAAAAAAAAAAAAAAATCCACCCGCCTACAGGCGGTGTCCGATTCCTCATGTATCTACTTCGGGTCAATGACCGCTGGCCAAGTCACTGACATGAGTGGGTCCACTGTGTCAGGGACTCGCCATTCACTCTTTAAAGTCTCCCTCTCTCTCTCTCTCTCTCTCTCTCGCCCCCTATATTCAATCATAAGTTCATAACTAAAAAGGAAAAAAAATCAAATATTGGGCCGTGTAAGGTTAGATTTGGTCAGGCCTTGTTTTGGGCCGATCAATCTGGATTCCCAGGACAAATCGTAATCTAAGTGCATCTCTTCCAGCATCCATTTTTGCTTTACAGTTGGAAATAACATGTGCTCAATCATTGAAAAACAAGGACAAATTTTGCTTGAACAATGCAACGAAACAGTTAAGCACTGTTTTAGGCACTGATGGACAGATATGCTAGTCAACTATGAAATATATTGTATGCGGAGGGAAGGAAACCTAACATGGTAAAATAATAAACATAATACTTTTTTAGCATGTGCGACCAAAGAGAGGACCCACATGGCACCACCTATCATACAGCTATGAAAAGCTAAATCTAAACCACAGTGACAATGCTTGCAACTTACAAGCAGCATATATTCTCCCTTTGTAAAATCAAATTACAAACCCTCCACCCAGCTTCCCCCATCAAAGAAAAATAAATAAATTAAAAAAATAAAGGCAAACTTTGATACAAGTCAATCAAATCTTTCAATGAACTTTTATTCCTAGGGATCAAGGTGATATCCCTGTAAATTTACCTAACATGTCCAGAATATCTCTATTACAGTAAATATCCCAAAAAAAATTATTAAACAAAATAACCTGACAGTACCAAAAGCCTACAAATTACATAACTTTTTTGTATCAAATTTTATACTGTTCAACTCTTCTCACCAAAACAACAAGTACAAAACCTAACAAACTTTAATTAAACTAAACAAAAGAAAAAAAAGAATCCCAAACCTTGGCAAAATCCCTTATACCAACATTCTCTCCCCCCCCTCTAAAATTTGCAACCCATAAAAACACATCCTCTGGTTAGCTAGGAAAATTAACTAACCTCAGTATATATTTTGATTAGAAATGTTTCGAATTGACAGCTTTGATACCTGTGCAATTGACACTTTTGTAACTATCCAGATTTGCCCAAATAATAACCATCCTACGAACTAATACCTGAAACGTAAAATAATTTAATGAATATTAGAACCAATTCAACTGAAAAGCATAATCCAAGTAACATGCTGCTATGAAAGAAATTTTACAAACATAGCAATAGCAAGGAGTAGACAGAAGCAAATATGTTTCTCATTTTATTATAAATTTTCTCATATCAGGACATTTTCTTTGTCTTACTACTATATTTAGTCATGTCAACTTCCTGTAATTTAATCACAACTACAGATACAACAACAACTAGTATATAACATGTCTAGTATTACACCAACCACATGGGTATGTACAAGTACTATTCATAATCTGCACCGAGCAAAGGGCATGGAGGTGATAACAGTCACCGTACTAGCATCTACAATCCAAATTTGCTAAACTCTTCTACATTATTATCCGGAGTCCAAACCCGAATGACCAATTCAAACCTTTGATCTTGTTTTATGTCACCAGCGATGTGCACACAGAAAATTTGTTAAGTTTTGAAACCTTTTTTGAAGATCAACTAGGAAAAAAATGAATGCACCATTTTGATTTTGAATTTTGAAATGCCAATGTGGAACACATGTTGTGCAGCCAATCACACTTAAAAAGAGGCAGTTCATAATTCACCTGAAGAAGTTCCTATCAACAAGAGAAAGAGAGAGAGAGATTACCTCTGCTTGTTTCCTTGTAATTCTCCATGTAACTAAACGGACCAGGCGCATCAAGCTCGTTTGCGAAGCTCCAGGTCTTATCTCCATAAATCGGGTCAGACCCACCGTACAACTCGGGGTTGTGGTTTTTCACTTCATAACTATTATTGTCAAAAGACCTGGTACCAATTTCCATTCCATCAGTCCTCCCATAGCCTCCTCCTACAGAGGTGGGACCCCCCACCAGACCAAAGCTACTGCTATTGCTCTCTCCAACTTGGCCCATCCAGTTCAATCCATTATGACCACTACCATTATTGTTATTGCTACTCATGTTGTTATCAAACGGGCCCAAGTTTCTTACTGCTGAGTTAACAAACGAATTAGGGTTTCCAGGGTTAACAGTGGGTCCACCAATGGCACTGTTGCCCCATAAATTACGTGCAAAAACTGACCTGGTGTCATCATTCACATTGGTATACCCGACTGGGGTATTTAAGCCACTGTACCGGTTTGATGGGTATGGGCTAGAGTTGACCTGCCGTCCATAACCCGGGCTGCTGTTAAAGCTAGACCCTCCACCAAAACCTGGGTTCATGCCCGGAGGCTCAATACCCATCCCAACACCATAGCCACCATGCCCAAATGAAGACAGGCCATTTCGCCCCCCAGAGAGAAGCCCAAATCTACCGTCGACCCGCATCCCATAACTCCCAATGGGGCTAGGGCCAGATCCGTACCCATTGAGGAAGCTATTGACTCGGCCTAAAGGGGAAGCAGGGGCAGGGATGGGGGAGCGGGAGTGGCCAGGGCCATTAGGCCCAGGAGAGAGATCCTTGGGCACAGCACGTTTGACCTCAACAAGCTTGCCATTGAGTTGGTGAAAGGAGGACTTAGAGAGGACACGGTCAACAGAGTCATCAGAATCGTAGGTGATGAAGCCAAAGCCACGGGGGCGCTGAGTTGTCTGATCGTACATGACAACGACATCAGAGATGGGGCCAAATTGCTCAAAGTACAGCTTGAAGTCGGAATCAGTGATGGATGAGGGGAGCCCCCCCACAAAGATTTTGCGGGTCCGCCCAGCCCCTGGACCCGGTGAACCAAGAGTGCTTACGTTGGTGCTGGTTTTGCTCCCAGTAATGCTTTGGTCGTCCCGGGGCACCGCTTTCTTCGCTTCTACCTGACATGTAGAAATAAAAAAATTGTTTTTGTATCAGATTCTACAGGTATTTCTGGGTCAAGGCCGAAGTAGTACACTGATTGGCAAATAGCTACTTGAGACAACAGTATTGAATAGTGACCAGATTTGCTTTTGCTTTTATGATGCCAAAAGTTAAATCTGGGATTTTTGATGCACCTCTCTGTCTATAGTATTTGCAATTAAAACAAATTAAACAAACAAATTTGTTCAAATTGTTATCATATTTGTGAAAAGAAAATTAAATTGATGGTTTTCACTAATGCCATGAATGAAATTCAAGAAGTTCATAGGTTTTACTAAGAGCATCCAAAAAAAATATATAGCATGAAAACATATAATCATGCTGCCTATTTCTGTCTACCTCCACCAAATATGCAAAGCAAATAAATAAAACAAGTCACACACATATATAGGAGTAAAATTCAGAGCAGACATGAAACAAATGCATTTGTGTTTACTGGAAACAATCATGTATATTAAAAAATAAAGGGACTCGCTCTTGAAATAAATAAATGAGAATAGACTTACCATGCGACCATCGATCATGTGCTTCTCCATTGTGACACGCTCAGCCACACCCGGGTCGGCAAAGACAATGAACCCAAATCCACGAGCCCGACCAGTGACCCTATCCCGCATGATCACGGCCTCTGCCACCTCACCATATCGACCGAAATACTCTGTGAGCCGATCTTCATTCGTCTCCCATGAGATCCCACCAATGAATAGCTTACCTGAATCCGCTTCCATTGTAAATTCCTACAATTACACAACCAGATCAATATTTTTACTCAATTTTTATGTTCTGACGATCGAAAGGCCAAGATGAGCTCAAACCAATAAATGCCGGACAAGATTACGAATCTCTTGTATAGAGAACAAGCTGAGAAAATTGAATGCTGTGGAGATAAAAGGCAATAAGTAAACGTAGAACTATGGGAAAATATTCCTATGGCCTTGGAGAAAAAAAAACCACTACTATGCACACCCCTACAAAATGAGAAGAATAGTCAAAAGGCCTTTTCTTTTAAATGTCAAAAATGTTTCTTGCATGCTATTTTTGTACACATAAATGACCATGCCTGGTGGTGGCTTTTATACTTTCAATTAATCAATCAAGTGATTCAATACTAATTAGAGTAACAATGGAGTCAAGTGATCAAAGTTTCAAGTACGTAAGCGTGCCATGCACTAACCTGCCATAACAGAATGAAAACAATAAAATCTAAATAAACATGAAAACAAACCATCAGGCAATATGAAATGAAATAATGACCAATACATATGATGATAGTATCTTTTATGGATAACATATGTAAAATTGGATCAAATATACAAGAAAGTGAATCGAAAACTAAATTTGCGCAACAAAGATATAAAAATTCCAATCATTGTGCATGTGGATACATTATAAGATAATGAATGTGTCTTTAAACAAAGCATACCAAACACAATTGACATTGTATCAGATATACTAAGCTACGGGTAAAAGTTTCCTAATTCAAACTGAAAATATGACACATAAACATGTAAAATAATGCTCATCGGATACACTTCAAATTAGTAGAAAGGACTGCATGCTCATTCGAACCTTTGATCAGTCAAAACAAGGAGAAGACACAAAGTGGTAGCATAACAGAATTGAGAAATTACCAAATTATCATCATATATATAATGGCATTTAATTGCTTATAATTCAACAAATTGGTTAGGACAGTATCAATCACAAGAAAAACCAATGTGATAACAAGCAAATTAAATACAATTGAGCTAGTACAAATCCCATATGGGTACTGAATTGGTCTCAGAAAGTACAACTTCACACTTTGGATCTAGTTAGCAACAATAAAAAACCCAGAATTGAGTTATATTTATCAGAAGTGGGGTTGTATCAGATTTGTTTATCAGAAATCAAAGTGTCCTGGTGCATAATGAGGCACAAAGACTCAAATTTACATAATGGTCCTTATTGGATCCATTGCATATGAATCAATGCAATAAAAGGAGGTATCCAGGTGAAGTGTGATTGGTAACTGACTCCTAAAACTACACAATGGAATAAAAAAGTTACAAATTCACAAAATGGGAGCTTGACCGATCCATCTATGGTCAATTAAAACAAAAATTTGGGTCAAAGAGAAAGAAGCTGCTTTACTGAATTCAGATTGTATCAGATTTGAATACGATTCATGCAAATGTAGAATCGGACTAGAAAATTTAACAATTAAAGCAATGGATGCCGCAGGTCCTGTTGGATCCATGTGTGCTGAGTCAAAGCAAAAAGAAAAGTAAAGAAATTCTCAAAAAAAAAAAAAAAAAAAACCATCAATCCGAACAAAATTCAGATTGAATCGCATCAGGAAGAGACCATACCGATCGATCTGAGAAGGCTTTTGACTGACGATTGGAAGCGAGAAAGCACAATTCCCACGATTGCCCCTAAAATCTCATTCGGGTCAGCATCAAAATCGCGAAACGCAAAACAGATTATCTATCGTCGCCTCTCTCCCTCGGATGTAAACTCTTTAAATAATATGAATGAACAAATCTTTCGATGCAAAGATCGGCGCTTTATTATGCTCCGTTCGTTGCCTCCAAATCCGCGCGGCTGAGTCAGGTCAGGTGAGAGAGAGAGAGGAAGGAGAGAGGAGCGAAACGATATCTTTGCGTGGGTGTATATATATAAAGAAGAGAGAGAAAGGGAGGATGAGTGATCCTGGGCTGTACATGAGGTGGTGGGAAGGTAAGAGAGAAGGGAGATGAGCGATGTGGATTTGGTGCGTTTTTCACTCTTTAGAGGGCTTCAACTAATACTTTCTTTAATCCATTACACATCCCTTCTTTCCTTCATCCTCTCCATTTATTCCTCCTTTTTTTTTTTTTTTTGTTTACATCTCATCTCTGATCTCATTGCTCATTGGCTCATTGCTCATTGACATTCACATTATTAATTAGAATAGCTTAGATTTTGTAATTGAATTTAAATATAGTTGTTGTTATATTTATGTAATTATATGAGTTTTTTTTTTTTGCATCTTATTCTCGTCTATCTCCCTTGTGCATTCACATTAGCAATGCAGATATTGTTTAGCTCACATTATAGCATTGTAAGTGTATTCTTTGTATAAAATACAAGTTAATTTGATGCAAACCCTTTATGTGTGTTATTATTATTATTATTATTATTATTATTATTATTATTATTATTATTATTATTATTATTATTATTATTATTATTATTCAATTGTATGGTGTGATAACAACAATAGCAATAATTGGACACCTAAGGTCTGTGTAGAAATGGAGACGATTTGGACTGAGGTTAAAAACAATGGAGTTGATCTGAGAGTTGTGTCTATTTAATGGAGATGTTTTCTTTGTAAGGAAAGAAGGGGTTGGATTGATTATTTGTTGCACCGGGTTTATCACAAGAAAATACAAATGCATACAATGCTCTCCATTGCTTTAAAATTGAGGTTATTTTCACCAATTTCAAAATTGTGGTTTTGTTTTCTTTCTTTTACTATATTTTGTCATATCGTTACATCAACAATTCCGTTAGGTTTTAAAAATAAAATTACAGATTTTTTTTAATCTATTTGACTGAATCAAAGGTAAATAAAAATCAAACCGTTATTTTTAGATTATTCGTAGCTATTAACTTTTTATTTTGATATATATTGGATTATAGTAGTTATCGAATAAATTTATTGGAAGTATAATCTATCATGCTATGTAAAATAAAATACGAGCATAAGTTGACTTTCAAACAATGTACAATCTCATATTCTTCGAGTTTGCTTTAATATATTCTAAGCAAGTTAAAAAACTGAAAAATATGATTTAGTTGAAGTCAACGTTAATATTGTTACAAAACATACGTATATATTTGAGTAGGATTGAGATAACTGATTTTTTGATAGGAAATTTTTTTTTAAAAAAACATAGAGACCACTCAAAACAGTGATTTTGTAATTATTTAAAACATTAGTAAATTTAAAAAATATATATAAAATTTAATATCCAAACATATTTTTAGTATGGCAATCATATTCGTGTTGAGCTGTTTGGATTAATTATTTGGACTTTGAAATCAAAAATAAAAATATGAGATATGATTGGAGTACAAAAAAATAAAGTATTTAAATTCTACTCTATTTATACTCTATCAATATGTGACTGATTTAAAATTTTTTGAGAGTCATATTTGTAAATAAAATAAAGTGAAAAAATATGGATATAATTGTTATCATAGAGGCTATTCTCTTTTTTTTTTTTGAACGGGGAATTGGAGATCAAGTTATCTAATACATTTTCAAATTTATGTATATATTATAGAGAATTTTTTCATTTTGTGAATTTTGAATACATAGATTCTCATATGAAAGCTAGATATCTTTACCACTAAATCAAATATAGATTCTACGAAGGTTATCCTCTTAATTATCCTTTTATCCTGTTACTCTCAAATTTCAACCCTAACTGAGAGAAATTATAACAACAATCATGATTTGTTTATAAAACACATTCATTGTTTTTTCTTTTCTTTGCTTTCAGATTAGTTTTCATCGCCATCATAAAATGATAAAAACAAAAGTATATGATGAAATTTTATGGCTGGCCATGTTACGGTACTATGCATATTACGAATTGATTTGTGTTATGAACTCATATTTCTAAACAACTGATCTGAACTTTAAACATAATCTTAATATGAAAATGTACTTGCAAATCAAAATTT
The DNA here is from genome assembly GCA_033356055.1 of Carex pumila. NCBI lineage: Eukaryota > Viridiplantae > Streptophyta > Magnoliopsida > Poales > Cyperaceae > Carex > Carex pumila. Next base: position 91,290 of record JARJHM010000410.1, on the reverse strand, counting down.
ATATATATATTTTTAATTTATTTTACTCTTTTATAAATAGATAGAAAACCACTGCTTTCAAATAGTTCACAAATTAATTTGTGTTATGGACTCATATCTCTAAACAGCTGATTTGAACTATTAAATATAATCTTCATATGAAAATGTACTCGCCGATCAAAATTTACATGTTTTTAGAATTTATTTTTACTTTTTTATAAATAGATAGAAAATCATTGCTTTTAAATAATTCATACTTTTTAGATCAAGTGGTTGTCTACCTAGAGTAGAACTAGGGTGTTCTTAAGCTCCCCAAAGTGTTTGGTGAGCTTAACTCCAAAACCTACTAAATCTGTTTCAAATGACGAATTCGAATTGTTGAACCCCACCTACCTTACGAGTGATGAGTCTACATGTGAAAATTTTAAACATTTAAATTAATTTAGTATAAAGTTAAGCGTTCAAAAAATGAATGCACTAAAATTAATTTATTAACCTTCTAATTTTGACTGATTGACTTTATACTAAACTAATTCGAATGTTTAAAAATTTCACATGTAGACGCATCACACGTAAGATAAATGGGTTTCAACGGTTTGGATTCGTCATTTAAAACCGATTTGATGGGTTTTGGAGTTAAACTCACCAAACACTTTGGTGAGCTTAAGAACACTCTAGTTCTACTCGTCTACTGAGTTATCTAAAAAGATAATAAAATCATTTTTAAAAAAATGTAAAATTTAGTCTACAAGTACAATTTTATATAAAGCTCAAGATTGACAGTTCAGACTTATTGTTTGAACTTTGAAAATAAAAATATGTAACCACAACACGAGTGATATGTGATATGCGTGTAACCACAACCTCGCTCATTTTATGCATAACTCCATTAATATTCAATATATTATGTTTATTTCAGTGTTGTAATAAACATCTGTCTAAACCGATTAGTTATTGGTGGTAACCAAATCGTCACAGATTTTCTCAATTATTCGGTCAATTATTTCCAATTATGGCCAATTATTCCTAATTATTCCCGATTAATCGCTTGGTGGTACTCCATCCATCTGATAACTGAATACCGTTACTTACAACACTGGTTTATTTATACAAAAAATATCACACATAAACAAGGACTATTTTGCAAATTTACTGTATTTTGCATAAACATCATTTTTTTGATGTATATGGATCATTCTAGCGTACATCCATTCTTATAGTACATATATTTAAAAATATTATTAAAATTAAATTAAAATATCATAAGTGTTCTCAATTATATTAGATATGGACGCGTATCAAATTTGAGTTAATTTAAAATTTAATTAGTCATTTATTGTAAGCTATTAAAACTCCACGCTAAAATTTAAACTCGATCGATAAAATACTATCCATCTTTTAAATCGATTCAAATTCGATACCACCCAATTTGCATAATTAATAAACAGTGTAATTTGACGGACAACTTGATGGCACATAATATATTAAATTCTAAAGAAAATAATGGATATATCCAGTTGTCCGAACCGGTGATGATGTTAAGATGGCAGTTTGTAAGGCCCCAGCTGTCAGACAAACTAGTTTGGTCTAAGGCTTTCATGAGTGCAGTTGGGTCTATGCCTTTTTCAGAATAGGCCTCTAACGCATGATGCTTTCTTCTAAGAGAAAATCGTGGACGTAAACCTGCGCGAATGTTTGCTACTTTGGGAAAGTATTTTTCTCATATCACCCCCATAAACTTGTAATATTGAAAAATTACCCTCCAAGTAGGCCCCCTTGCTCGCAAAATCTATCATGATTAGTTGATCAGTGGATTATTATCCTAGGTCCGTACCTTGATATAATATCAGGTCAGTGTTTTTTTTTTCTTTTTTCAAATTCAATATATTTTAGTTCTTTTAAATTTCGTGTACTGATTTTGTCACGATGTTTTTAGAATTTACCACGGTGAATAATTTATCGTTTAACTTTTTGTTTGTTTGGGAAATGGCCCTAGGCACATTAAAAATTCACATAGAAAATTTGTATCGTTATATGTTACTCCAACTTTTCATCGAGTTTCGTTCAAAAAAACAATATTTTTTTCGTAACAAATTATTTTTTTACAAATAATTATTATTATAAAAATGTCACAGTGAAGTAAAAAATTGAACATAAATAAATATGTATGAAAACTAATAATTTACACAATTAAAATAATACGATTAACTGTATAAAAATCATATAGAAAAATAAACATATATTTTTTCTTAAACAAAAAGCGAAAATGAAAGAATATGAGCCATCCGATTATAATAAACAGAGAAAGAGAATATAATCAGATGAATGATTGTGTTGATGAAAAGAGTACAAATTAGTGGAATACTAATAATCCGAGTAATCAAATTTTGAATTTTGAATATTACAGCTCGGCTCCGATGTTTTGTGATTGCATAATTACATTTTGGAATTTGAACATTTATATATAGATATGTCAACCTTTTAATTAAACTCGCATAGTCAATGGCCAGACTTGACTTCAACATTTATTGTGTAGGTCCAATATTTTTTTGTATATTAAGAATCACAATTTCTCTGAAGATTTAAAAAAAAAAAAGAATCACAGGCATCATCGTTAATCGTTAATGCTTAGTACAATTATAGAAGATCAAAAGGCGGTAATAAAAAATAAAAACACAGATTAAAAATAACTTATGTTACTCCAATACTTCATGTATAGTTCTGTATTTATATTCGATCAAGGATGATCCAAAATTTCAGTAAGGAGTAAGCACAAAATATTAACAATAGTATAATATTTTTCTTCCTAGTGAATCGAAGCAGAGTAGCAATATAGATCTAAAAAGTTACGGTACAATCAAATACATCACAACGCATCACAGTTACATCGCAGCACGATACGACACATGTGCAAGTCCAGTGTTGTAACTCATGTGTCTCGTGCCGTGACTATTCATGTGACGTGACCATCTTTCAAAATTTTGACACGACACGTCACCCGAAAGATATGGTAAAGTCACGACACATAGTCACGTGTAATTAGGACCGTTAGATTTTGATCGAATGACAAATCTTAAATAAACTAACCTAAAATATGAAGAAAAAAAAAATAAACGTGATCGGTCACATTTGAACACGTCACGTGCGGTTAAGGCGTGACTAACATATTGTGATCATTCACCTATCAATGACACCATGATACATATTTAGATCCCTAGCAGCAGATCTATTATTTCTCCTGGTGAATCAATAATTTTTCCGAGTGAAGTAACAAATTAGACAGCGTCTTTTTATTTCTTTCTTTTTTTTAATGCAAATTAGTCTAGCCTCACTTTCTTTTCCACACAATTTTCTTCTATTGAGTCATGAATTAAATTTAAGAGCAGACACAAATATAAAATATCACTGGATCTAAAAATAAAATCAAATTCAGAGTTAGGCAAGTGCCTACCCCTAACTCTTTTTGGATCCGCCATTGTATCTAATATGTATCATATTGCTGTATTCTATATAGAAAAAAAATATTATATGGTTTATATCAACTATCCATACTTTATAAATAAAAATATTGATCCATCATACGGAATGATATACACAATACATAGTATCACATGTAGTGGGAAAAATGGCACGGCGAAGCTCTGTCACGGAACAACACGGTTACGGTACGGAACGACACGTGTGACTGTTCCGTGCCGTGATTCGTGTGTCCCGTACTGTGATCATTTGCATGCCTAGCTTTTAAAAATTTGACACGGCACGTCACGCAAAAGATCCCGTCACGACACGGCACATAATCACGCAAGTCACGTGTAATTAGGACCATTAGGTCTTAATCAAATAGTGAATCTTGAATAAAATAACTTAAATTGAATAAACTAGCTTAAATTATGAAAAAAAAAAGTTGTATTTGAACACGTGAGAAACATAACTAGTTATATTTGAACATAGCATGCGAGTTACGGCGTGACTCATGTGCCATGGCCATCCCTCAATATTTTAATCACGACACGACACGGCACGTGTCACTATTTACTTGATCACATTACAATATGAGGCCAAAGTCATAACATATTAATCACGGCACAACACCTCACTCATAAAGTATTTCTCGGAGGTAAAATACAGATGCCATCCAAGAGCTATTTTAGAACTTTATATGGTGATTTATGTAAAAAGAGTATATAATTTATTGGCATAGGTACGTGGTCCGTGTAACTTTGTTGCCGATGACCCCACGTGTCATGGAGCTTTTTATCACAATCTAGCAACCTGCCCTAGTTGAGATCTAACAAAATTGAAAAAGAGTCATTTTTGTGTCTTCTGCTCGTCCTCTTCTTTATTATTGTGCTGTGTTTAGGGACGAAATTAGACTTTTAAACTGGAGAAATAAAATATATACGAAAGTTAATTATATGAAAAAAATTATATATAAATTGGAGTCAATTTTACAATATCAAACCATTTCATTCTAAATTATATAAAAAACCATAACTAAATGCAATTTTTTTAAAAAAAAAATAGAGATCAATTGATCCAATTTCTTCTCAATCTCTCCATCCTGACTGTGTTGTGACAGAGCTCGCACTACTGTACTAAGTATGTAGTTATGTGTTATTGTTAATTAACAAAAGTTACGGGAAGAGATGGATGGTGGTGATTTATTCGTAAGAGTGGTAGATTTATGAAAGTGAAAATGGAGATGACGTTGGTAAGACAAATTTTTGTAAAAATATGTGACGATATGTGATTAGGAGTTCAAGCCTTGTTATTCCATCAAATGTGTCTTAATTGAGCTAACTAAGATAGCATAAGTCAATCTTTAGGCCGGTCTAAATTAAACCACCTCACATGATGGTTTAATTTTTATTCCACCTCGTGACCTAATTTAAATGATTATAATAATATTTTATTTGTATATAATTAGTATATTATTATTAATTATTATTATTAGTATATAATTAATATCTTATATTGTTAATATATTAAATAATTATTATAATAATATTATATAATTAATATCATTTTATTAATAATTATTATATAATATTGTAATATATTATAGTTACTATTAATATATTAATATTGTGTAATTAGTATCTTATTAATGATATATAACTATATAATTGATATTTTATTGTTAATATATTAAATAATTATTATAATATTATTATAATATTTTATAGTTATTATTAATATATTAATATTATATAATTAGTAACTTATTATTAATCATTATTATTAATATATAATCATATAATTAATATCCTATATTGTTAATATATTAAATAATTATTATAATAATATTACAATATATTATAGTTGTCATTAATATATTAATATTATATAATTAGTCTCTTATTATTAGTTTATAATTATATAATTAATAATTAATATTGTTAGTATAGTAAATCATTATTATAATAATATGATAATATATTATAGTTGTTATTGATATATTAATATTATATAATTACTATCTTATTATTAATATATAATTATATAATTAATATTTTATTTTGTTAATATATTAGATAATTATTTTAATAAGATTATATAATTAGTATCTCTTATTAATAATAATTATTAATTTATAATTATATAATTAGTATTTTATTATTAATAATTATTATTTTATAATAAATATTTTATGTTATTAATATATTAAATAAATTTTATAATAATATGTACTATATTACAGTTATTATTAATATATTAACATTATATAATTAGTATCTTATTATAAATAATTAACCAATTTAGGCTTTCAAAATTTTAGTCATCCACCAACTCTAACCAAGCAAGAAATAGTTTAAGCTGTGATTTAACTTTAGGCCTCAACCAAACATGAATAATTTAAACCGGCCTAAGTTGGAATAACTAATTTAGGCCTCATTAGCTTTAGGACATAACCAAACATGAGGTAAATGAATAAGTATTATTTAAGTTTATTCAGAAGGAGGACTACAAGTAATAATTTTTTATAAAATAAATAAAGAATAATACAAAATTTCAATTTATAAGCTAGGAATGCTTACTACTTTTTTTTCTGTCTTCTTCTTTCCAGGGATGGAGATACATGGACATAAATGGTATCAATTGATCATATTTTTTGAAAAAAACTAGTATTTATATATATTTTTCTTATATATTTTATTGAAAAATGCTATGGAAACTCTAAAATGATCCTCATATTTTATGTAAAAAGTTTATATATTAACCTTCATTTTTTTCAAAGAAAAACTAATTATTGTATACCGTGTATAATTTGGAAAACTCTAGCATTTCATATTACAAAGAATCACTTCAAAAATTAACTCTCATTAATTAATTTTCTGCCTCTGTCCCTGCTTCTACCCCTGGACATAACTATATCTATATATGAAAAAAAATAATAAAAGAAAGTAAAATAAAGAAGAAGAAAAAAAATGAAATAGTTTAGAATGGCGGGGAAGGTCTCGCAGCGGAGTCGGGAAATATGACATGCAAGACAAAATTTTCAGGATAAGACATAATTGTAGAATTATACTAATCACAAATTCACAATATCACATACATATTTTTTTATATTTTTTATGGGAAGAAATGACAAGAGAAGAATATTTTGAAAAAAAATAATTGAATATGGGATAGAGAAATGTCTGGCCCCGATCTCACGCGGCTTCACCACTAAGATCATCAGTGGCTTTTCATGTTGAAAATTAAAATAAAGTTCTAAGTTTCTTTGTGCGTCAGTTAACAGGGAGGATAGTGATTTTAATAGAACAATTTTGGGTTCAAACATAGTACGAATCATGTACAACATTATTTTAATTCTATAATTGATACGTTGCGTGTAGCAGAGACCTCTGATTCAGAATTTCGATTAGAGTAGGTACAAAATACTGATTAAGAGCAAAAAATTAGATAAAGGTTTAAAAAACTCACGATGTGACTATATATGTCACGACACGATACGGTTTAGTCACAGCACAACATAGTTTCATCACAGTATAACATGGCACATGTGCCGGTCATGTATTGTGAATCGCGTGTTCCATGCTGCTACTATTCACGCAATGTGATCATTTTTTGAAAAATTAACACGACACGACACGTCACGCGAAATATTTGATCACGATATGACATATGGTCACGTGAGTCACGTGTAATTAAGACCATTAGATCTCGATTGAATGGTGGATCTTGAATAAACTAACCTAAATTATGAAAAAATAGTTAAACATGACCAAATGTTACCGGTCACATTTGAATACGTCATGTGTGGTCATGGCATGCCTTCGTCATGACGTGACTAACGTGTTGTGACAATTCATGTGTCATGACTATCTTTTTCAAATTTAGTGACGGCACGTCACGTGATTCAAGTCACGGCATGACAAGTTACGATATGATATATATTTAGATCACCAGTAGCATATCACTTTTTTTACCTAGCAAATCAGCGATTCTTTTGAATGGAGTAGCGAATTAGACTACGTCTTTTTTCTTTGATTCCTTTACATGAATCAGTATGATCTGACTTTCTTTTTCGCATAATTTTCTTTTACTTGGTTGTGAATTAAATCTTGGGGTAGATACTATTTTCATCTAGAAATAGATATAAATATAAAATACCACTGAGTCTATTAAAATTTTGAATTCAAGAGTAGACAAGTGTCTACCCTGATCCACTATAGATCTGCCAATGCGTGTAGCCAAAAGTGTTATGTTAAAATCTTTATCTGACGAGAGTAATAAGAAAAACCTGACCAACTTCAGCTAAATGTTTTGAGCGACAACTTGAGAAAATGTGTTTTAATTAAATTACATTACTTTTTTATGTTTAAAAATTATATATTATCAACAAAGCGTAAAAGTTTTCCTATTCCTTTTTTTCAGGGGCAAACTTCTAGGCACTTCAATTGTGTGAGTGAGTGTCTGATGTGTGACTGTGGCTGTCAAGAGAATGCAATACATCTTTTCTTTGAGTGTCATTACTCAATAGCAATGTGAAATGCACTTAGTAGGTACCTGGGATCCCAAATTCTTGAAATTGCTGACAATGTTGAACTAACCTAGTTCAGATCAGCAAATCAATTCAGGAACAACCGCAGAGCCAAAGCGAGATGGCAGATTTTCTTCTTTGCTGGCTGTTGGGCGATATGGAGGCAACGCAACTCTCTGATCTTTGAAGACAAATGCATGCCGACGGATGTGCTGGTTAACTGGATAATCCGCGAGGCGACGCTGTGGGAAGCAAATTGTGGGTTAAGGCGGGCTGGTACTGCTGGTACGGATACTACATAAAATTTATTCCAATTTTGTAGTTCGAGTTGTGATGGCAAGTTGATTGTTTGTTTTTGATTTTATCAGAATAGTGGGAAGTGATGGGGTTCTGTTTTTGTTACTAGATAATGGACAGGGATATTTCTGATAAATGACAAACAAACTACTGTAATCTTCTTTTTCTTAATAAATTCCTGGCAGCCAATGCCCGGCTTTGATAAAAAAAAAATCAACAAAGTATAAAATTTTAAACAAAATGCGAGACTTTTTGATACACGAGTAAATGTAAGTTTCGCGGAATTCGTATCAGCTGAGGTAACAGAACAATTATATTTGGATCTATACCGTTCAATTAGAATCCGAACAACTATTAAAGTAGCACTGTACATCCTATCTCTCATCAAATTGACTTGGATTTTGAACAGAAATATTTTGTTACCTCAGAGGATATGGATTCTTTCGGGGGCTCATAAGAATACACAGTAACTTTCACATTTTCTAATAAGATGTCTTTTTTTGTTTGTTTACAGAATATATCTATGACTCTTCGTAGAAAAATAAGTTTCATCACTACTTGTTGAACCTATAATTAAAGTTGTGTTGTTTATTTTATTAGTTTCTGTCAAAATTACTACTCCCGTGTATTGGGTCGATATTTAGTTTGAAAATAGTAATTAATATTGATAACACATGAATTAGATAATAGTGACTGTTATATAAAGTTAATAAAAAATATAAAATAATTTAAGAACTATAGTGGTAGTATTAATTTTTCTTTAAGGGTTTTGTTAAATGTTTTATCTAAATTTTTCATATGCTTTTTACTAGGGGTGAAAACGGTGTGGATAAAATCCAATTTGTATTTGAGAAATTAGATTTGGATATTTGAATATATGTGTGGATAAAGATATATATATTATTTTACATTTCAAGTATATGTATCCGAATAATAGACAAATACCGTATAGTTTAATATATATTAGAAAAAATATGTTTTTTGTCATTATAATTAGATAAATATTATAAACTTTAGTATTTATTATAGATTTTTTTATAAATTTTTTTAAGATATATGTTCCAATCTATATTCGTCTAATATTCGAAAATATATATATATAAATATGATTTTAAGTTTTCACCCCTACCTTTTACGGAAGGTGAACAAAATATGTAAAATCCATATTCGTCTCTTTTATGTTTGATTGCATGTTTAGTGGTACATAAATTTTCGTTATTCATATTTTATATTTTTTTTCATAAAAATAAAATTTATATTTTTTTAGCACCATTACATATCCTATACAGCTATACTACCGTATATTTTTTTACATGATAAAAACATAAATACAATTTGGAAATATAATCTAAAACAGGACAATATAAGATGTTATGTTTGCACAACTTTATCTAACCAAATATGAGTTTAAAATTTCAAACTTGTCGTAATAGTTTAGAATTACATTATATGGGCATAGCCAAATAGAATCAGGGGTGAACATTTGCCTTTCCGCGGCTCAATTTTTTTTAGAATATGTATATTTTTTTAAATAATAAAATATACTTAAGCTACAAAAAACTATGAAATTTTACGTACCCCTTATTTTATTTTTTCAAAATATATATATCTACCGTGACTCAATTTTTTTTTTAGAATATATATATTTTTTAAATAATAAAATATACTTAAGCTACAAAAAATTATGAACTTTTACGTACCTATATTTCTACTTCTAATATTAAAAATAACTACAGAATTATGCTCCGTCGAAACTTTTTGTCTCACCCTTCTAATTATCATGATTCATGACTACGTTCCTGCATTACATTATATTAAAAGCTAAATTTTATTACTGCTTAAAATATCACTTTAAAGTTTGAAGTACAAGAAGTTGGTACTAGCACGGACTAGGGATGCAGCATAAAATATTTAATATTTCCAATAGGTTAGAACTATCAAAAGGTCGAATAGCACCGTTTCATTATATTATTTAGGATTAATTTTAAAAATTCTGATTTCATACAGGGTTTGCTTATTGCGTTCCAACATGGCCATCACTCAGGGAATGTGTTTTTGTTTCTCAGCTGCGAATTCAATGTTTTCCAGGGATGTTTTTACAAATGTGGAGACTTATTTAATTATCAACCCACCGTTTTTATTTCCTTAAAATCAAGGTACTGGAAAATTTTAAAAATAAAATATATTGATAATTATTAATTTATTAATTGAAATGACTTGGCGGATATTACGAATTCGATCACAAAGGTTTGTGCTTGTAATTTGTGATGAGGCACAATGCACCGACTTGGACTTTTTGAACGTGCATCGGCAAAAACGGAGAGAAATTTAAAAATACAAAAAGAAGAAAATAAAACTGAATTGTTTGAGCACAGACGGGAATTTTGTAATGTGAGGCTGATTTGGAAAGGTATCACTAGAAGGCTGGATCTTCTGTGGCGTTGCAAGTTATTAACTCTATAAGCAATGCAAAGTTTAGAAGTATATGGAATATAAATTCCATTGCATATAATAAATGATAGAGGTTTTGAATTAATAATGTACTAGCAAATTTACTGTAAATTTCATATATTTAAAGAATGTTGTTATGGACTTCTTAACCATTATTTGTACCACCTTCTTAAAAAAAATGTGTGTATTTATGAAAGGTTAGAAGATAAAAAAAATAACTAGACGATAAATTTACTGACTGGCTAGATATTATAATACAATACTAGAAATTATTATCACAAAATTTTGTTATCACAATGATATAATTTACTACTTACAACCTCATTTTTCATGTTATATTTTATGAATACATTTTGCGTGAAATGACGTGTTAGTCAATGATGGATTATTTGCTGATAGTCTTTCTTTTTTAGAATTTGGATATAAGATCCTGATATTTACTAATAATATTAATTTAATTCTTTAATTATATTTGAATCAGAGACAAAAAAAAAAAGCTCAATTACACTAAAACATTGATTGACAAAATGTTTCATTATGTCTTATTGCCTCTTTCAATAGAATGTCACTTATTCATATTTGATCTCTTGTCAATTACAAATCTGAACCAATTCAATGCAACCTCTGCAAGTCTGCATTAGGTGGATGCGTCTATAGGACTCTGGTATGCTACCACAGAAAATCAAATCTCCAAAGTAAAAAACCCACATAAATATGACTAAACAAAGCCCAATTAGAGGCCCATGTGCCGGCCCAACAGTGACATGGAAGAAGAGTCGCGTCAATTTACAATGAATAAGAAGCATTAACAAAGGAATTATATCAATTTTGTCTTTTAAAAAATTAACAACTATAATTTATTCCGACAGATTATTCGCTATTTTTTTTGGATTTTTTTTCTTCTTAAAAACCATCACTAAATCATAAAAAATTCAGAAACCAACTTAATTGTAATTTTCTTTTATAAAGCATCAACGCCGAACTTCATCTTCAGTATGAAATATTGAAATATAACATCATACTCAATATTGAGTGCTGCACAATGGTCACACAAGAACCAATCCGTTCCGATTAACAAATAAAATAAAAGAGCATACCGAAGATAATCTTAGATTTTCTTCTTTCTCAAACCAAACACGATGTTCGGTTTTCTTTTTGGCATTTCTTTCTCTAAACCAAACGTGGTCTTTACATTTACTAATTGAACACACAAATTAATCTCCATTTCTCCATTTTATTATTAAGCACGTTGGGTGTCCGATCTGCCAACGGCTACGATTGAAAGTTCAAATTTTGAATTCAATCTCAGCCCTCCAATCAAATAATCTATCTTTTTTTGATTAAATGCATATGAATAATGTGTAGAAGTCTAAATTTAACTCTAAACATACTCGCCATACGTACCGTCACACAAAAAATTATATTCTCAAATTTAATTTTAATTGAAACATACTATACTGTATTGTTTCATGAGTGAGACTATGGTACTATGCATATCACGGGTGGTTACTATGCTACGGCTCTATATTTGAGTTTTCAAATTTTAATAGTCGATCTGAACCGTTCATCTTGTTCTCCATATTAATATGTGTTTGGAAACCAAAATTTACATTTTTTTGAAAATTTTTTACTATTTTTTTAGATATTTAGAAAATCACTTGATTTGAAAATTCTGGACCATCCAAAAACAGTGATTTTCAATAAATCTAAAAAAATGGTAAAAAAATTTCAAAAAATATAAAATTTGGTTTCCAAATACATATTAATATGGAGAACAAAATGAACAGTTCGGATCGACCATTACAATTTAAAAACTCAAATATAGAGCTATAGCACAGTAACAAATCGTAATATGCATACTACCATAGCCTCACTCTTGTTTCCTTAGTTAGTTCTCTCTCTATTTCTCTCTTTCTAATTAGATACGACATAATTTGTTTCTTTGTTTCCATTTCTTCGGATGGCAATGGAAATCAAAACATGAAGTTTGACGGATCCGAAATTTTGAACTTTCTATTTCTTTCTTTCTCTATTTCTCTCTTTCAAATCAAAACACTTTTCCTATTTCTTTCTTTCCGATGGTTATTCCCTATTTCACTTCCTTATTCTATTTTTTTCTTTCTATAGATACCACTTATCTCTCAAATCAAAACATTTTCTTCTTTCCCTATTTTTTTCCTTCTATAGACACTTCCTTATTTCTTTCTATTTTATTTGGAGACACCTGATTCATTTTGTTAAATTTCGTAGCGGCTAAAGGAGAAGAGAGAACACGTCACGGCTTTAACCAAGGAGAACGCGGATCTCAGTCGAGTTAGTCCTGTAACTTTTAAAATTTTATTTCTGCATATTTTTTTTTGAATTTGACGAATTGTTTATGTGAGATAAGTGGTATAATTTTTATCTATTTGTATTTTACTGTTTTTTTGACAAGAGCTCCATTGGATTTTGAGCAATTTTGTTTAAATTTGACAAATGAGAAACTACAACAACTCTTCAATTAGGTTTGTTTGTTACCATAGTACGGACCAATATGCGCTATGCATGGACTGGTAGGGAAGTGCCGTAACATTCTGTTGTTTAAGGTTAAATTGGTCACTATGTTTTCCATTATAATATTACAGTGTACTGAGAAGGCACATCGTCCTGTGGATTGTGAAACTGACACTAAGTGGTTGATTAAGAATAGTGTTGAGTCTGAGAACATGAATTACTGAATCACTTCTTTATTATTCCCTTTTAATATTCGCTTCTATTTTACTGTTAACATTTTTTTCAATACTAATAGTTAATATTTGTTATTTGATGTTTAGGATTTTTGGCAAACTCAAGGCCCTGCCCAAAGTGCAAAAGACCAATAGAGAAGAAATAGGGATGCATGCACATGACTTGTACCCCTCCTTATAGATTTTAGTTTTGCTGGTACAAATTTGATTTTTTAATTAATTTCTGAAACTTTTAGGTTTGACTGTTTGTAAGTCATTCTTTGTAAAGTAATAACAAAGCTAATGTTTGCTTTAATAGGTTGTCTTGGTTCATGGCAGTCTCATAGAGAGAGAACTGGTGGATTTTATTCCTACAACAGCTATGAGAGAGCCAAGAAGGAAGGAGTGGTATGTAAATTATTTTTTTATTGTTGATATTTCATTTAATTTCTAGATGTGAACTTATGTTTTTAATATTTTGGCCTTTTGTAGTATGATGAGACTGAGATAAGGAGAGAGATGGCGAAGAACTCCCTTGAAAGATACATGCATGCATTATTATGAGTGCTGGGCTTCAAATCAGTCGGTATGTTTCTTAATTAAGGATTTAGTCATAGAATGTCCATTTGTACCAGAAAGTACTTGTGCGTGCATCCTTACAGTCAAAATGACTCATTCAAATAGTTTCAGGTATTTATAGAATATATTATTAAAAGAGCCTCATTGACTCTTTTTTTTTTTCTTTTTTACTTCTTTTACACAGTCGAGGCAGAAGGCTATTGCAGATCTGCGCTCTTGGGAAACATAAAAGGTAGATATTTGTTTTGTCTTCTAATAGAATTTCAATTGATTGATTTAATAAACTTGCTATCTGTCTATGGATTTACTGATTTTATTACGTTTCGGGTATTAGTTATGTACATACAATTCTGAGCTTCTTTCTTTGTGCTTCTGTTTATGTAGATGTGGATTTTTTTAGAAAAAAGAAGCCTGGATTGGGAGAATTCATATTGCGAACTGTATTACATGCTTCGAAATAACCGATGTCATCTTTTATGGTAAATCTATGGGTGTTGCACATTTCTTTGATATATTTGTTTTGTTGCTCTATCTAAATCCCATTATTTGCATAAAATCTATGGGTGTTGCACATTTCTTTGATATATTTGTTTTGTTACTCTATCTAAATCCCATTATTTTCAATGCAGTATATACTTCTGAATTTGTGGCACTTTTTGTTGGAGAGAACTTTCTGGGCAGAAACGGTCCTGCAATGCTTATTTATCAAAATCTGGTACCAGTTACGGTACTACAGCAAAGCAGGAAACAAAGGGGTTTTATGTACCAAGTTATATACCAAATTCTTTTATGTACCGGCTGGGTCGGTACAGGATATCTGGATTAGTTCATGGGAAATGGTGAGGCAAAGAGGTTCTATAAGGGATTGTGGTAATTTACCAATAATTGTCATTCAAATTTAGTAATATGAAATCTGGTCCTTGTATCCTCAATTTTGAATTTTCTCTTTCACATTGGGGAATTGATACTAATTTGTGACTCAATATATGACTTTGATTCCTGTAACAGTGACAAATTCCAAAGCAATTCAATACTGTGTTATCTTTTCATTTTGTGTTTTGGGGTTTTGGGAGGGGAGAGGTGGGGGTCTTCCTTCTTGGCTTTGCAGAAAATTAAAAAGGGGCAAGAAAATTAAAAAGTAGTCTTGAACTGTTTTACGAAATTGACATATTCATTGGCCACTGTTTTAAGAAAAAGTTTCAAAATGACATATATTTGTTTTCTCTCAAGCATTGCCTTTTGAATCAATTGAACATACTTGAATCGACCAACTTCCCTTCCTTCATTAAATTATGTATTATTCTCATGCCTTTCTTGTGCAGGATTAGGGGTGCTGCTGGAAAATTTTGGTAAGTCATGCACATCATGTGGAATAAAAAAAACTTGAAATTAAAGTTATAACCATTAGATTTGCACCAAAAAGAGGCCATACTTGACTTTGATTTGTTCAGTATTATTACTTATGGCTTATGAATGCACTACTTATATAGCTTTTCATCTCAACTGCTTTTATAAGTGAAAACTTTCTCTAAAATTTGTAGTCTGAAAAGCCTGGGGAGCCGAGCTGGGAGAGCCCATGGGGTTTGGGGAGGCCAGGTTGGCACATCGAGTGCAGTGCCATGAGCGCACAATACCTGGTCCTGAAATTTGACATACATGCATGGTGGCGGCAAGGATTTGGTATTTCCACACCGCGAGAACGAGCTGGCGCAGAGCAAGGCGGCCAACTCTGAAAGCTGCGTCAACTACTGGATGCACAATGGCTTTGTCAATAGAGATAACCAGAAGATGTCAAGGTCTGAGAACAATATTTACGTGTGTGTTTTGTTTTTGCTGATATTTATTTCTGCAATGATTTTGTAACATTACTTGATATAGTTTTAGGTCATGTCGTTTACTGGTGTAAGACGGAATTTCATTAAATATAGAAATCAGTAATAAACATAGAATTTTTATTTTTATAATTTCATTAAACATAGAATTTTTATTTTTATAATTTCATTAAATATATAAATCAGGGGCTATGCTTGTGTAACCATCTTTACTCTTGAGCGAGAAATAAGATATGAACCATATTAATTTAACTTTTCTAATTTTATTATATGTTTTCAATTTGAACAATTATAATCTACTTTTTTATATTTTATTTGTTCATTCTCAGAAATGTTGCATCGAAGAGGATCAATGAAAATGATACTTCAATAAATGAAAAAAAAAATGATCAAATATAACATGAAAAAATTATTGTTGTTTCTTTTACTGTTATTTATTATTTGCCTTATCTTTTGTTTTTTTTCTTAATTATGTATGAATATCAATAATAAAATATTTTCTTATTTTATTCAATTTTATAATATGTTCCCGTCGCAACGCACAGGCACGATACTAGTAATTGTTTAGTTATCTTACTAAAACAAATATCATTTTTTTAATTAATCGTTATATTAGTTGATATCAAAATAATAACTCTTTTTATTTAAAATAAAACTCTTTTTTTTTTCTTTCAACAGCAACATATAGTATATTCAATATTATAAATAAAATTTTGTAAACGTAAATAATAATCACTCAATTGTTTTTCGGGATGTTACATTTTTTTTTATTAATTTCTTATATGCATTCGAATAAAATGAATATTTGCAACATACAATTCGTACACCTACTAATTTTTTTTTTGAATGATATAAACCATTTTCATATAAGTAGTACACACGAGCAAACAGAGTAATGAAAAAAAAATGATATAATAATGTAATATAAATTAAGAGGAGAGTTTAAATACCTTCATTTTTTGTGCCTCCACTATATCTCTATTTTTTAAAACTTAAAAGTCAAAATAAAACCGTTGGATATGATCTACATCATTTTATCTATGCACGTATAAAAAATTATGATATTTCAATTTTATTTGGGTTGTTATCAAGAGCTTGTAAAAAACGTACTAATGCTGATAATTTCTAAACTTTGATTTTTGAACTTATTGATTCACATAAAAACAAATTGAAATGTGATAAATTTTTATGAGTATATAGAGAAAATAACATAGATCACATCTAACGGTTTTATTTTAACTTTTAAGTTTTAAATTTTGAGTTACTAAAGTTTTAAAAAATAGAGATACGGTAAAAGCAAAAAAAATAGAGACATTTAAACACTCCTCATCAATAAAATATTAAATAATATCTTTACCGCTTACAAATTTCTATGTATCTAACATTTAACTTGTCACATTCATGAGAAGAAAAAGACACAATGTGCGTCAATATAATCGTATGACGCGGATTTTATTCAGAGATATAAGCAGTACAAATTAAAATGTTTATTTTTTACATATTTGATATCAGCAGCAGATTTGTTTCTTGTGTTGTTAACTTGTTATTAGGTGTTTCACACTTTTACACAATCACGCGTAGGGTTGTACAAAATTAATTAAATTTCTAACTCGCTCGCTAACTGTTTGTTTTAATTCGTTCATTTACAACTTGAGTCAGTTTTAACTTGAGTTGGTTGACTCATTTAATAAATAACCTAAGTTTGAGCATATTCCAACTCACTCGTTAACAACTCGAGTTACACAAAATCATTTACAATAAATTCCATGCTCTTCTAAATAACTCCCAAGATGTTGTTTGAATTTTTTATTTTGTTAGTTATCTTGTTAATTATTATGTTTGAATTATTTGTTATTAGATAAACTCTTGTTAAATCATTTGATTTATTTTTGTTTAGATAAACTCTTACCAGTGTATAACTATAACTATGAAAATTGACTGATTAAATGAATTATAAATGAATTGTGAGCCATCTCGTTATTGACATTCCCACTCAAGTTATCTCTACAACTTGTTATTGGTAGGGGTGCAAATGGGTTGGATATTATCCGACTGTATCCGATTTCGTATCCGAAAATTTAATACAGATATCCAATATCTCAATATCCGTGCGGATACGGATACGGATATGGTTTTGAATATTAATTATCTTATCTGAATAGTAGATATATATTATATAATTTAATATGAATTATGAAAAAATTATATTATTCATTATTATAAAAAACAGATATCCGTATCCGTATTCGAAAAATAAAAATGGATACGAATATAATTTTATCACTATCTGATTCGTTTACACCCCTAGTTATTGATATCTCAACTCGAATTGACTCACTCATTTACTAAATGAATTGAGTATGAGTACGAATTGGAATTAACTCGCTCAAAATGGACAAATTTGCAAGACATACTGCTATCGGAACTATTTGAAATATCACGAGAAAAGGAGTCCAAAAGATTCGTACAAATTAATATCGAACAGCTCAGATTTCATTGTACACGGTATTGCACTGGATTCAGATTCGGAGATTTGAGGGGCAAAATAGTCTGATCACGAAGATGATTACATTTGCTCTGATTAGAGAGCTTTGTGAATCACTGAGAATTGTGAGCGTCGATTCGAACGAGTCTGTATCCCCACAGGTACCTGAGCTACAATCTGTATAAATGGACGTACCAGATTAATCGCAGCCAAGCCAAACCCAATCCAGTGCCTATGGAAACTACAAGAGTATGTTTAGAATTCGTGTCAGGTTAAACAACGGTTCAGATTTAATAATTTCACCTCAGGTACCTGGGGGTATGAATTCATTTCGAACTGTGTTCCATCTTCTCAGTCTCATCCTTTCTGTCCCCGCAGTTGTTCCCTCCAAAACCCTAAACCCTCCGGACAAATTGACCAAAGTTAATAAATAGGGAGAGAATCGAAATCGCAAAATTCAAATTCGGAATCCAACTACACCAAACCCCCTTTCACATGCGTTGCATTTCAAATATGAGATCTCTTCTCTCTCTTTACCTACCCCCTCCTACTTTTCTCTCTAAACCATCCCTCTTTACCCGGTACTCCGTTTTTCCTCCTCCGATCGGTTCTACACCTCCGATCAAATTCGCCATGGCAAGGTGCAATGGAGGGCCATCTCTTGCTGTCAGACAATTGAGTGGTGGCCGCTCAGACGGTGATGATAGGTCAAAGGATGTCATGGGTTGTTACGGGAATATCCACATCATTGTGGGTCCTATGTTTGCAGGTAAAACCACCGAGCTATTAAGGCGTGTGAAAGCAGAGCTCAGCAATGGAAGGTACTTGTTCACAGCTTTCATGTATTTTGTAGATTCCAGATTTGTAGTCAGGGGCCGTCCCAGGAATTTGGTCATGGATAGGCATAAAATAAGTTGGGATGGGAAGAAATATCGGGTTCCATTTGGGGTAGGCAAATTTGTCAAAATGAAAAATTGAATACTACTGAAAAACCATGAACTAACTTTTTCTATTCAAAATCTACCCTGGGCCTATTTGGGTATTGCCCTGATCTAGGGGTGTAAACGGTCAGATACGGATCGGATGGTGATCAAACTGTATCCTTATCCATTATAATTTTTTGGATACGGATACGAACGGCGGTTACGGATACAGATCGGATATCGGATGGATAGGGATACGGATATGAATGTAATTTGGATAGTTAAAAATAAATTACTTAATTGTGGAATCATAATCAGTCACTTGATTGTGGAATCAGAATTGAATGAATCGATCGAAATCGGTTGACTCAGGTCGCAAACTTGGATATATTTAGCAGAAGCATATTTTTACGAAATATAAGAAAAAATTAATTTCTCAAAAATAATTGTTAAGAGAAAATATTACTCTTAACTATAAAATAATTATTACAAAACAAGGAAAAAAAATGATATTAGTCCAAAAGAGCAAGCAAGATAGTTTAAACTGAATTGTAGTGAGCAGACCATTTGACTAAATTGTGGGACCCCCACATATTTCTAAAGATGGGGTCCATGGCTGAGAGGGTGAATTGAGATAGTTTGGAAAATAGATCTGGTTCATACGGTTATTAATATAAATCTGGTCAATCTGTCAATTGTGCCACTGTGGTTAGTAATGCCAACAAAAAAGAAAAAAACATAATGGCAATCGGAAGCTCACAACTGTTAGTCCCACAGGGAAATCATAACCAAAGTTTAAGCATTTATATATTATCTGTCTATCTCGGAGTTGTTAGCTTGCTAAGCCCATATAAGATGGGAGATGCAAAAAGTTCGGATATCCAATTTGAGGGAGTTTATCAGATATGGATAATAATCCGGATCCAAATCCGTATCCGGTTCTAAATCTCAAACCGTATCCATTCAAAAACATATCTGGATCCGAATCCGCATCCGACAATATCAGTATCCGATAATCCGATTTCATCATTTCTCAGATTCGGATCCAGATTAAATCGGACAATATCCGATCGTTTACACCCCTACCCTGATTGTAGTCTTGAGTTTAAATCAGTGAAAGCTTAAATGTTTTGAGGACAACTAGGTACGGAATTTGGGATAATTTACTATATAAACCTACAGGGAGAATGGAGGGGTTGTGATTTATTGCGCTCTCTATCTGGGTCTGTTTGTCATTTTCAGTACAAAGACCAAAGAGAGAATAAATTGCCAATATATATAGCCAAATAATTTCTTAGCATGGTTAATTTTTTTATTTTCTTGGATAAGTTTCTCTAAAAAACTGTTTAATATCACCAGAAATGTGGCAGTTGTGAAATCAGACAAGGACACAAGGTATGGGCTGTCCTCGATTGTGACACATGATGGTGCGAAAATGGCATGTTTGGCCCTCTCCGAACTCTCTACTTTTCGTGATCAATTCGGGCCTGAAGCCTATGACAAGGTTTATTCATTGAATTATGGATTGTTTTTTTGGTTTTGTACACATCCAGTACTTTCATTTATTTTTGGTGTGGTGGCAGTTGGATGTAATAGGAATTGATGAGGCACAGTTCTTCGAGGACCTATATGAGTTCTGTTGCAATGCAGCTGACCGTGATGGCAAGACTGTAATTGTTGCAGGGTTAGATGGAGACTACATGAGGTCTGTACACTATTTGGATGGTATAATATATCGTTATCATTGTTGTACCATAGGAGCAACCTGAACCCTGCATAACGTCTCTTATTGAATTGTAAATCTGATTCATTACCCCGCTGACATGACTAATACTGCATCCAACAGACTTCTCTTGATCTGGTACCAGCGTATGAAATTGTTATTTCTATCTGGTACAGGCTAGCATTGCATTACTGAAATGGCTTGGTAACTGCTGTTACCAGATCCGGTTGGTGTGGTTCTACGATAAAAGATTGTTACCTTTGACTGGGTAACTGCATGCCTTTGACATTGTACCTACTTTTGCCAGGAAGAAATTTGGCTCGGTACTGGACATAATCCCAATAGCAGAGACGGTTACAAAATTAACTGCGCGTTGTGAGATGTGTGGTCAGCGTGCCTTCTTCACTCTGAGAAAAACAAAGGAGACTCAGACCGAGTTGATCGGTGGGGCTGACAAGTACATGCCAGTCTGTCGACAACATTATGTCGATGGTCAGATAATTGTTGAGGCAACGAGAATTGTTTTGGATATTGAACAATCTGCTGCTGTACATGCCTGACATGGCTTTATGTGGTGGTTGTTTATGACTATGATTTGTATTTGCCTTTATTTTATGTATAGTAGTTTGGCATTATCCATGTCAGCAGATGATTAATCTGTTGATAGCTAGCTAGTAATGTGATTGAACTTAAAGCACTTTTACTGTTTGATTGCTCTATTTTATTCTGCCTTGGCCATATTTGGATACTTTGAAAAACTGTTGAAAACTTGACCCCAGTGAAATTCCTATATTTATTTTGTATATTGTTGTCAATATGGAAAAATTGCCGGCAGAAAGTATTTTCCGGTAAAAATATCACTGCAGAACAGATTATTAGCATGGGTGATCTGCTTCTAAGTTCTAAAAGATGACCAGGACCTGTCAGCTTCTTGCACCATGAAAAGAACCTGCACGGGGATCATGTATCAGCTATACTGGTACTGGCTGGTACAGCTTCCTGCTATTTTTTAGATGGACCATTTAAATTCCTTGGGGAGAGGGAAGCTGTTTATCTCTTGATTGACGGTGACATGCTCGTAGAATATGGTTTCCACTACTCAAGAGGGGCACAGTGGCATAATGCACAGCAAACAGAAGCAATGGTGGCACTACATGCGGTGATGAGGTTGGAACAGGGGGTGATTGTTAAGTGTTAACTGTATTTTTAAAACCGACTCTTGGGTACCACACGGTGGAACTAGCTCTCATCCGAGCCAAAATAGTTTCTGTACCTAATTAGATTATTGGGGCACCACTTTAAGATTAGTACTAAGTTAAAAAGGATGATGCAGATCTCATTCTACATGGTACGGTACTGCACTGGATCTGAATTCCATCGAAGGTCTAGCAAATTGTGACGAAGGAGCCTTCACTTCAAGTTGATTAGAGGGCATTTTTTGAAATCAAGCAACTCTAGGAACTGTTCAGACGTAATGCTGGTATCAGCTGCTGCTGCAATTATCAGTAGGGAAGCTAATACAGGCTCATTTTTTTGCTAATCTAACTATGACTTGAGGAAAAATGTCCTTGTTGGTTTTAACTATCCGTTGTTTCCAGGGATGTAATATTGTTACTGTATTTTAAATATTTTGTATGAGAAGCTGAGCAATGAGAAATGGAGAGAATTTGTTAACAATCCGTTATTTCTACGGATCATTTGCATTTTGCAATTGCTACCCTTTTTTTCAGTTTCAAAATTTCATGGGAAATGGAGAGAAATTGTTGAGATGTGGAAGTTTCTACGGCCATTTTTATTAATACCCCCATTTTTTTTTTTTAAATTGTCCTCATGTTTGGTTTTTTTTCAAAACTGCTCCGACCGCTTGTCACACCCCGCAGCTACGGGTCGTAACAGTCTCCCGCCGTAAGCATATAATGTCATGTACACTTACAAGGCAATTAACCATTCAAACAAAACAACAAGCAATATAAAACAAGTTTCTAATATATAAAATCAGAGTACACAGTCTGTTAGAATATAATACAACAAAAGTATCTCATCCGGATACCAACCACGAGGCATTCCCTAAAACTACACAACAAAATATAACTGGGGTCAAGTAAATGGTAAACTATAAGGCCTACTACTCGCGTGCCTCTCCGGAATCAATCGCACCCGTACCTGTAAAAATAATCCGAAGGTGGGGATGAGAATAAATTCTCAGTGCGAATTTGCCACATATGAATTATTAGACTTGCAATCAAACTCTATATTAAAAAAATGAAAATCCAAACAATAACAATGCAAACAGATATATAAGAAATCATAAATAACAGAATGCCACTACTCGACAACAATTAATCAACCTGAAACACAGTTTACGGAATTTCCAAGATGAATTTCAAACACAACAGATATTTTGGCTTAACTTAATTCATTAGGGCTTGTAGCAATTACAAATATTCTTTCGAGTTGAACCGTTATCAAACCCACATCTGTAGGGTTACAGACGCATACAGATGGCTAACCAAGCTGGACCCTTTATCTGACACCCATCTGTAATCGCTTGGCTTAATAGTTATTACGGTTTGGTTTCAATCATATAAAGAAAATCCTCTTTGGAATAATTTTCAATAGTCGTAATATTCAATTGACCGTTCAAATGCATTAACACGTAGGAGAATGCTACAGAGCCATAGACGTTACACAATAGTCACCCACGATTCCAATCCACACATCTCATAACATAATCACCCTCCCTCGTCCCAACCGGTACTGCGAATATCGAGGGCCGTTCACCTAAGGCCATTTAGGATCCTGGGAATCCAAGCCAGCATACAGCCCGACTGGGCAAATTCGTTGGATCCAAGTGCTTAACTTCGTAAATCCATTCACATACATAGTTCATGGTGACTTTCAATCAAAATCAGATCATGATAGATCGACACAACCTATAACCATACCAGCATGCAAATCATTCAAGTCACATCAATTCGAGTTTAATTTGATTGGGCTATGCAAATGCTCTACACAATTCAATGATGCAATCAATGATATTCAACATGACAAACGAATACACAGTTTAATTCCTGAAAATAAAGTATCAAACAAGTCCAAGAATCCCGCACCTTATTATGACGAGCGTACCGCTTAGTTACGGATCAGGCGTCTCGAATTGCCTCGTTAAGTCTTGCTTGACCGAGCCTACACCTATATTATACGTATACTTGGTTTAATTCGGGTTCAGTGGTCTATACGTTTACTTTTAGTTTACCGATGGTTCATACAGTCCTAATTCAATTCTTATGCTTTGGTATCGGTTCTTTTCGGTTCCTTCTTTCTTACTTAAAACCTTTAAAACTCACACAATTTACTTCTGGGCCCTTTAAACCCTTCAGGATTCCACTTAGGTTACCATTCATGCACCGTTTCACTACTTTGGTTCTCGGTTCAATTCAATTTACCGATTGGTTAAACCCTAATTTGGTCAAAACCTCAAATTAACCGTTAAATGTTCTAAAAATTCAAGATCAGGAAGTAACCCTACCAATTACAAGTCTAATTGGTCGAGTTAAACAAATCAAATCACGATTATGCCAAATTTCAATTTTGGCACGAAACCCTAGAAATCAGATTTCACAAATCGGAAGGAAATCGGGAAAAGATTGGCAAATAAACTAACAAGGAGTGTAGAGGAACTAGTCCTCGAGCAATTCGAACACAAATCTCGAGTTTAAAACAAAAATATGAGAAATCGAGAAATCTGAGTTTTTTGAGAGAAATAGAAAGAGAAAGAAATACCAAATAGGAGAGCTGGGAGAGATCCTCAACTGCTTACTCGGTTCCAAAGTTGATTTCTCGCAACAATCGAGGGTCTGAAAGGAACAGAAAGTTATCACACTCTTTTCCTTCTCTTTGGACGAAATCACTTGAAAAATGTGGAAAATATGAAGTGGGAGAGAGAATGTTTGATTTGAGTTTTAGTGTTAAAAACACTCTGAATGCGGATGCATCCATCCGCACTGCAGGTGGCTTGACCCGCACTCAGCACTTAGAAACTTTTCAACAGAATTTCAGGAAAATCCGAGCGTAGTGCGGATGCATTCCACCCGCAGTGCGGGTCAACCTCATCCGCACTCAGTACTTAGCCGATTTCAGGAAATCCAGTCGGATGCACCGATGCGTAGTGCGGATGCACCACCCGCACTCAGCGCAATTTCAGAAAATTTAGAACAACACATGATTTTATGAGTGCGGATGCACCCACCCGCAGTGCGGGTCAACCCATCCGCACTCAGCACTTAGAAAAATTTCAAAATCTCAATTCAACCAATGATCTCATGAGTGCGGATGCACCCACCCGCAATGCGGGTCAACCCATTCGCACTCAGCCTATAAAATCTCAAAAATCTCGAAATTTTGATGCGCGCAAAAGCGTATGCACAAAGTTTCAGTACAATAAGATGTACCTTTTAAACCTTTAACACACGTTTGAGTTAAATTGCAAGTGCACAATTCTATCAAAGTAGTATTTTAGGTATCGATCCAGAGGGAGTACGATAAAAACTTAGTTCAAACTTTAGTAATAAATTTCAGAAAATAAAATAAAGTAAAGTGCAATAAAAATAAATTGGGGGGTTTGTTCTAACAATTCCTAAGGTTGGGTTCAATACCCAAAAGAAAGGAGTTTGAAACAATAATTATAAATAAAAGTAAAAGAAGGGAATTGGTTTGCTTTCAAGATTTAGAGATCTAGGGGTCTTTGGTCTACAATTCCTTGCTAACTCTATTAATTCGGTATTTGTTTGAATTCATGTATGATTTGACAAGGTTTCTAACCTAATATGTTATTAAGGGTTACTTTCGTAAATTAATAACATGCCTAGGTAACTCGAACTTCTCAATGAAGTTCCCCACCCTAGCTACCTAGACCTATAAGCTCTTGTTAGTCTCTCCTCTCCTCAAATATTGGTACTTCGCAATTAAGTCCATCATACCAATACCCGATTTGAATTGAGATGTCCTAATTAGGGTTTGACTTCACGATTAGGTTCTTCACCAAATTCCTAACCTTAATTTCCATAGTTCCGGCTTAGATTAAATTGGTTACAATCTTAACCTAAACCTAAGGTATTTGCATTCATAATTTGGTACTATCCTATTGATTACAGTCAATTTTGGTTCTTTCGAATCCAAAACGGGATACTACAATTCAAGTACTAACTATGTAATTAACACAAATTATTAAATCACATAAATTAACAATCAAATCCCATAAAACAATCATAATAAAAATAAATAACCGAATAAAATAGAATTAAACAAGTTAATGCATTGACCTAAACCCCTAGAGAGAGAACTACTCCCTTATGGAGAGATCCATTACAAAAATTGGCAAAAGTAAGAAGAAATGAAATAAAGAAATGATTACACCCTTTATTTGATCAAAGCCCTCAATCTTGCCGAATCTTGCTCAGGAAACCCTTCTTCTCCTTGCTTGAAAGCTTTCCTTTTCTCAAGAATTTATCGCTAAGTATTGTGTGGAGAGAGAGAATGAAAGAATGAGTAGGGAAGAGATGATGGATTTTGATCTTTGCGAAGAGATGCCTTGAATGAAGAATGAACCCCCTCTTTTATAGCCAAGGACCATGCCCAATTAAGAGCCTAGAAAGTGGAGTTAGTGGGCGCTATATTTGGATTGTTTCTCAGGATTCCCTGTCCACATTTAACTGCAATACACGTCCATGAGGTGCCAAAAATAGAAAAACTGTTAAAACCGTGCAATTTTTGGCTTTCTGCGGGTCCAGTGCGGCTTACCCAATCCGCAGTGCGGGTTGTTTGATCCACACTGGCTCCAAGTTTCCTTATTTAGTTCCTATGAATTAGTTGAATGCGAATTGCAGTGCGGATTGCTGACCCGCACTGCGGGTTAAAACTACTTCTCTGAAGTCTCTGAAATCGGCTAAGTGTTGAATGCGGCTTGACTAATCCGCACTGCGGGTTGGTATCAATCCGCACTACGCTCGGACTTTTTCCTGTGCAATGCTTGGATGTTGGAAATGCGGCTAAGTACTCAGTGTGACTTGACTAATCCGCACTGCGGGTAGATTGATCCGCACTAAGGGATATTTTCGCCATTTTTCATCATTTTCTGCAATGAAAAGCCAAACAACCGAAGTAACTTGATTCTAGATGTATTTAAATCACTTTATATTAAAAATACAAGATATTTAAGGTTGTTTTAGGATAAAATCTAGATCGATTGTGTATATAATTTATGTTTATCAAATTTCAACGCGGTTTCGATTTATACTTAATTTACTTATTTAGAGAAACATAAATTAAGGTTTATATGTCCATTTTATTAGCACGATATTTGATTCGTGCTTTTAATCATTTAAATTTAATTATTAAAATTTTGTAACGTAACACCGCTGGGCCTATGGGCGACCCAAAACACCAAGTAGATCGCCCCCTACAGGGGCGGGCCACACCTCTAGCAAACCGCTCGGGCTAGGGGCGGTCCACTAGGGACCAGACCGCCTGTGGTCCGGACGATCCTCTTTTCTTTTTATTTTTTTATTTTTTTTAGAGAGATATCTTAATATTTTGATTTAAATAATTTTATGAATAAAAAATTTCCTTTTTTAGAGTGTATGCTAAAAAAATAAGACATTTGGTATATTTATGTAGTGATGTCGTAACTTTTTATAACTTTGATTTGGTTTGTCAGTTGGATATCACAAGTCTAAAGATAATATTAATTAAGGAATTGATTCTTAATAATTTATTTTATTCAAATATACACAAGGAAATATAGTTAGATTGCCTCAATGGTGTCAACTTATTTTCTTTTTTTAAGAGAATAATTTGATTATTTGATTATTATCAACATATACTATTTGCTCGGAGATAGGCAAACGAACACAATAAATAGTAAATGCATTTTATAACAATTATATGAATCATTCTTGAATAATCTTAGGCTTTTGACTAAACAAAATACCGATCGTTGTATGCCTACCGTCGAACGAAAACTTAAACTAAATTTTGGATGCACTAAACGACGTTTTTTTTGAAATTCTGATGCTTTGGATGCCCAAGGGCGACTCCCAGGGCAATATTCGGATCCGCTTCGTCCCCCCTTTCCGAAAAGTGGTCATACGCAAAAATATGATTTTCCTAGCCAAAGTTATGACTGTTTAAAGTTTTTTCAAAAGCCAAACTTTGAAAATTCATAACTAATTGTAAAAAATTCCAAATAAATTGGGAATTGTGTCAATTATGTGTATTTTTGAATGCTTTACATGTTGGTGTAATCACTTTTGCAGTTTGGTTTTTGTATCAGTACAAACTTGCTGATTTACTAGAAGAAGTTAAATTTGATGTTTTTAGTGCATTGCACTATACCAGTGGCTTTTGTTTACTGCTTGGCTGCTGAGTTTTGACTTGGTACCATGCTAGATGTTAGTCTCGGTGCATTGTGCATGGACAGATATCTAATTTGAGGTTTGTTTATATTTTAGTAGCTCTAAACTACTATTTTAGTACCAGAAATAAAGATAAGAAGATTAACAAGCTGTCAAAGCTTGAAATTTTTTTAATTAAGGTCAAATCCTTAATTAATGTTATATTTAAATTTGTGATATCCAACTGACAAATCAAATTAAAGTTATAAAGAATTACGACATCACTGCATAAATATATCAAATGCCTTATTTTTTGGCATACACTCTAAACAAGAAAAAAATTTCTTCATAAAATTATTTAAGCCAGAATATCAAGATATCTCTACAAAAAAAAAAAAAAGACTGCCCGGACACAGGAGGTCTGGTTCCTAGTAGGGGGCGGTCTGCTTGGTGTTTTGGGTTGCCCGTGAACCCAGCAATCATGACAGTTTTGTAAAAAAAATCAAACACGGGACAATTTTAAAATTTTCTATTTTGTTGGGTATTAATAAAAATGGCCGAAGTTTCTACCGAGCTTCCAATTTTCTTGGCATTTGTCTTCACCAAAATATGGCTACTCCAGTACTCCAACCGTACGCGGAACTCTTTATTTCCAGTGCAAATGTTATCTAACATTAATGATGTGTGGAGTCCGCTGTCATTCGGTAATTCTTTTCTTCGTAATGCAACAGGTCTAGTCTAGGTAATCTTTCCTCACACCATGTATTCATCCTCTTTTTTTTTTTTTTTTTTTTTTTTGAGAAACTTGGGAGTGGCCGTCAAGGAACCCCGTCTATTTCTCTGCTCCAAGCAACTCTCCCAGCCGCCTGCTTCTCTCTCATGCTCAAGTGTAAACCCTAGGCTTTGGCAATGGCGACCACTCAAGCCCACGCACCAGTATCCACCCTTCGTGCCTCTTTTCAGCGTTTCCACTCTCCCACCAAAACCCAATTGGTGCATTTCGCATCCAACCCCTTCATTTTTGCCAAATTCGGCAAGACATCTTTCTCTTACAAACCATCCAAAATCAAACCCTTAACAACACCCCGGGCCACCCCTTCCAGTTCTTCTCCGACCACCTTCCATGGCCAGTGCTATGTCCTAGGTGACAACATAGACACGGATCAGATAATCCCTGCGGAGCACCTAACTCTCGTTCCATCAAAACCTGACGAATACAAAAAGCTAGGGTCTTTCGCCTTTTCGGGTCTTCCCTCTTCTCAGTACCCAATACCATTTATCGAACCCGGTACTGATTCCACCAAGTACTCCATAATCATAGGGGGTGCGAATTTCGGATGTGGGTCGTCTCGTGAGCACGCTCCTGTAGCTCTTGGTGCGGCTGGAGTGCGGGCTGTGGTCGCGGAGTCGTATGCGCGAATCTTCTTTAGAAATTTGGTTGCAACCGGAGAGGTTTACCCACTGGAGTTGGAACTGGAGGGTGTGAATAAACAGTGCAGCACTGGAGATGTTGTGACAATTGATTTGGAGAAAAATATGTTGATTAATCATACCGAGGGGAAAGAGTTTGTTCTGAAGCCGATTGGGGATGCTGGGCCTGTTATTGATGCCGGGGGTATTTTTGCATATGCAAGAAAAACAGGAATGATATCTTCGGTTTCGTAAGGTGATTTTTTTTTTAAGTATGTGGTATTTGAATTTACCGATTCATACCAATGCAAGCACTGTTAGGATTATTTTTCTGGAAACAACGTGCACTGTTATTTCCATTAGCTGATATCCTATTGGAATTCGGATCACCCCATGTACCTGACTCGAGCAAATTACTAATGGACAGTCCAGGACTGTTCTTTTAACTTGGTACAAATCTCAAAGTGGGGTTAGAAAATAGCGAATCAGATACTAGATAAAAAAAAACAATGCTCGAACTTATAATTTCCAATGCTTTGACTTCTAATTTTCAATGTTGTTAACTTATAATTATAATTACCCCAATCATAATTCAAGGAATTTATCCTAATTTTAACCTTAATCGGGTTTAAACCCATTAGGTTACTGGGTACTAGATAAAAACAATGCTCTAACTTATAATTTCCAATGCTTTTGACACCTAATTTTCAACGCTTTATATTTATAATACTAATTGCCCATCATAATTCAAGGAATTTATTCTAATTTTAACTCGAAATTTAATCTGAATTACAAATCAAAATTCCATAGGGGAGGGGGGAGCAAAAACAAAAATTCCGTGGACAAAGTTGGTCTGGACATATAGATCTCCATAAAAATTTAAAATCCAGTGGGCCAGTCCCCCCCCCCCCCCCCCCCCCCACACACACACACACACACCCACCCTCACTTCCTACTGGGTCCGGCCCTAAGATTCATATTACCCAGTAAAAGAAAATTTGTGATCATGTGTACAATCTTTCTGTTATTGCATGTTGTTTTGTAATCTGTAAACTTGTTAGTATGACCATTTGACATTGTCTCTTTCTTTTTTCCTTCTAGGCCAACTTGGATTGACCTCTGGAAGATTTTAGCAGTGCCTTTGTAATGCCTAAATTTGTGGTTTTCTTGAATATGGTAAGCAAAATTGATGTTTTTTCTTGTGGAGTAACCTGAGCTCTTTATTTTGATTTGTGTAGGTGTCTTGGAACTTTTATGTACTTTATTTAGGGTTAAGTAGTTATTTGTAGTTGGTGCTGTTATAAATAAACAAGTTGCACTATGCTTGTGTGGTTGAATGTTTTGAGATGATGAAGTAATGTAAGAAATAAATGTTAGGAAACTGGGAATTAATAAAATCCTGGTTTTGCATGTTATGTCTTTTTATTTCACATCCAAGTAAGAGATACCTTGTATCGGAGATCAGATTTTTGGTTGAAAGAAAATCAATAGCTGCTTCATGAGCTTCACTATAATGCTGTATGCACAACAGTTGTCGTTTTCGCAGAAGAAACACACAACAGGTTGTTCTGTGTATTGTTTTTAAATTAATTTTTTATGCATTTTTGTTTCTTCGTTTTACTTCATTCTTCTTTTCTAACAGTACCAATTATTTAGAGTATTTGCAGTCTTTTCTGACAATACCAAATATTTACAGTATTTGCATCAGAAGATTTCTGCATGAGTCTGCAAAAATCAGTTCATGTACTGATAGCAGCCAAAATTTTTCTGGTGTGCAAAGTTTCTAAGGTTTGTCAATGTGTAGAGAGAGTTCAATACCATTTCTGGTCATTTTTGGAAAATGTAGGGGTTAGAAAAGAAACAGGAAATATGGCAAAATTTTGACAAAAGTGAAATCCTTCAGTTACTAACCAAACTTGATATAACTCCAACAGCAACAGTAGATTTCATTGCACATTTCATGTTCAGTTTCACATTAATTGGAACTGTTCATTCGCTGCGTCTATATCCCGATCTCTTTGAAAAGAGAATACCACTGACCACTGTACAAGTACATGAAAAGCAATTTCCATATTCCCTAAAAAAACAAAAAACTAAAACTAAACTTGCAAAATAGTTTATTTCTTAAACTCAGCTCTTGTTGTGTATTGGATTGGAGCCTCGCCGTACCTTCCTTTTGCTCATGCGGGTTGTACCAAGTGGAGGTGGAACTTCGACCGGACCCTTTTTTGCATTCGAGTGTGCAAATTGAACATATGTACTGACATGGATCTCTTTCATTCTGATTCCATTGTTTATTCTGATACTATGAGCTATAGATGAGTATAGAAATAAAAGGCAAAGAATGAGTAGAACAGGATAAAACCTAGAAGAGTTGGTAGTCATTCTCATTTCAGAAGTTAGAAGAGGAGAGGGTTTATTGGTGTCATGCTCTCTTGTTTGGATTTATTTATATATATATTTTTATATTGATATCAGGTCTAGATTTGGGTCTAAAAGCATTAAAGAGTGATTCTAAGGCTGTTTTAGAAGGTTCGGACTGAATAAAGAGATTGCGGTACACTTACATACCTTGGAAATCGCAAAATTAAAGCATGATTGGAATGGAATTCATATCACCTGAAGTCAGTCAAATTTTGAGTTTAAATCCAGATCGTCAAATCTGCGCTGTGCATTTTATCTCAGTTCAGATTGATTCGGATTCTGATCGGACGGCCCGGATCTAAACTGAAATTTTGAATTACTTCCGTGGATCCGAACTCATTGGAATGTGGGTCTAATTTCGGAGTGCTAGTTTCTTATGTCTATTTTCAAGCAACCGAAATGCGACTTCAATTTCAAAGTGTTCAAGTTGTGTGTTTGGTCATTTATATGGAATGAAAATTGGGAAATCGGGGTGGTTCATGGATATTGGATCAAATTTGGTACGATATCTAGCCGGAGTTCCAATCTGCATCAAGATCGAATGCATATAAATTTTTATGTAAATCAGACAAGCTATGATTGAATATCAGATCAAATTTAATTTGATGTCTATCAAACTGCCCCCTCCATTCCGAAATTTGGAGGTTAGAAGCAAAATCTTCAATGCAGAGAGCGAATTAAATTTGCTCACCTTTTAATGCCCGCCCTTGAGTTATTTTTTCCTTTCAATAATTTATTCACTGGGAAAAAGTTAAATTAATCACTAGAGATTCTAAACTGGATGCACCATTACGTTACGGTCCTAGTATCAGAACCAAACAAATCGCTTTATTCTCTGATCCAACTATGATAGAGAGATCAGAGACACCTTAATTTTTTTGAAATCTGACTTTAAAAATAGCAATAACCACTTAACCAGGCAAGCGAAGCAATAATCACTTGAAGTCATCAAAGCGAAGCAATAATCTGACCAATCAGCTGTCGTCAAAGGGAATTAAAATGTGTGTGCCCCAATTTTTTTTTTTTCCCAATCAAGAAGTGTTGAAAATCCAATTTTGGTCAAAAGTGTTGAGAAAAAAAATATTTGTCTGCAATGTGAAGTAGTGGACACTCAGTTCCTACCTGCAATTTCACGTTACGGTCTTTACGACATGCTAAATATATAATTTATCAGATTTTATGATTTTATGATTTATCATTTTTTGGACGGGTATTTTTAAAAAATTTCAGCGCTTATTTGTGCGCCACTTTAATTTACAAAAGGATATGTTATATCGAAAATAAAATTATGTGACAGCTGTAATAATAATTTAAATAATTATCAAAATACAAATAAAAAATAAAATTATAAATATGTGAGCTTTAAAATCTATTGCTAATTCAATGTTCGATTTGAAAAATTAGCGAATTATTTCATATCAATACTTGTTTATTGACTAAATTTATATACAAATACATCAAATTAGTATGTAATCTACCGAAAATCAGGCGTCGGAATTATTCGTATACATTTCTTTTTATTTCGATAACAATTTTGATTGTTGTTGCATTTATGATGCAAACATAATGTGTGAATGTAGCCCTTGGTTGTTATCATACAATCAAAATGTGCTAATATTTGATTGTTATCGACGACAATATCTTAGTGCCATTATTCTGAGATTGAATTGTCAAATTGTATGTTTAAATTTTTTTGTAGGTAGAAGAAGATGAAGAAGATGATGAGCTATTTTGGCTTGAATGCTTCCATGCACTCGAGAGACTCTTCTTTAAAAAATAAAAATAAGAAGAAAAAAAAGAAAGAAAATAAATAGCATATGGCTTTGAAAATAAGTACACATGGTTTCAAAAAATATATATATTTTTGTGTAAAATTGAAAGTCAAGCCACCTAATTATTTAATACCTTCGTAATACAATAAAATATTTTTTTTCATATGAATTTCGAATTCATGACCTCTCATATAGAAACCATATATCTTTGTCACTAGATCAAATGTTAGTTCTTATTGGTTTCAAAAGATTTTTTAGCTCTTTTGTCTTATTTTTTAGAAGTATTTTGTAAATAAAGAAGAAGAGAAACGAAAAGGAGCCCAATATTTATTGATTTGATGGCAATTTGAATTGAGAAATTGGAGGGGTTTTCTTGATTCATGAGTAGGTGCGCGAAAATTTGGTTCAAGAGGTAAAAAAATGCATGTATTTTGTCTCAGATGCGAATCTGAAAAAGGAATTGCGATTCAAAGCAAAAGTTAGGGGAATTAGAAATGGGCTTTTGATCTCGGCCCAGAGGAAAATGAAAGTAATGAAATCTCTTAAAAAGGAAAGAGATCCGTGCGGGATTGAAATCAACCCATCTCCCTTCGTATTTTGTCTTCTTCGCGACCTTCACAAACGCAATCAACAGCAGCTCTTTTACTCGTAAATTCAGCAATGGTGGTGGTGGACAGAGACGGAACCAGAATTTGAGTATAATGAGGGCTAAATAATATTTTTAAATTTTTTTAATAAAAAATGCACAACACAATATAACACAAGATTGGATCAGACATTATTTTTATTGGATCGGGTATTATTTTTTATTTATGGGTATGACCCTTCTAAATTGAAAGGGTTCGTTTCCCTTTTTCTCACTGCACAAACACATAAATTGCAATATCCAAATACAAAATGAAACCTAGTCCGCTGTAATTTTAATTTTTAAAATTCCCGTTGAAGGCCTTTAAATTTGTTATTATTATTGGAGATGCTAATACATATAAAAGAAACAACTTAGTAAGAATATCATATACTTAATAATTAAAAATTTGAATAGTTGGGGTGGCTTAACACCTCCAGCTACACTTATGATCCGCTCCTGGTGGTGGATTTGAACATCAACCTTAGCACACTCCGCTGCGACTAATGTCAAGTTCTTCTTTGTGGTTCCCTTTTGAAAATAGCTCGAGCTTTTTTAGCTCTACATCTTTCACTCATGATTTAGATTAATTGGCTTGGGTCTGGGACGCCCAAGGGAAATACACAGTACAATCCATGTACTTGTTTTTTAACTTCCATGGGGCACAACTTCTTAAACCTCTGTTGTGGTGGAAACTCTCTGTACCCCTCAAGATTAGGGTTTTCATGTGGCTTATGTCCAAAAACAAAATCCTTACTAAAATTAAACTTCAGGAAAAAGGGTGGAGGGGGGATACTTCTTGTCATTTCTGCCCACAACATGAATCCAATGATCATCTATTTTTTCAATGTTTTTTGCCAAATCAATTTGGTTCTATATGGGACAATGTCAAGACTACCAATAGCATTCCATGGAGGATGTGATACAATTTGCCCTCACCTTGAATAAAACCAATAGAATTGCCCTCTTGATTGTGGCTAGTGCGGTCATTTGAAATATTTGGCACCAACAAAATCAATTATGCTTTAACCATACAATTGTTCATTCTTGTAGAACTGTTATCTTAAATATTGTGTCTCTTGTGACTTATTGGACAGGTAAGTTGCCGGAGGAGATTCAGGTTGCTGTGAATGCCTGGCTGCCTCAAGATCTAGATGAAGTTCCCTTGCAGGTGATGCACCTCGAGACTTCTCAGATGATAGCGTGGATCTCCAATGATGCTGAGTGAGAGAGCGCTTCTGCACTGCAATGCTGAACTATATTTTGTGTTTAATTTTCCCTTTTTGTCATCTGTTAGCAGATAGTCAAGTGCTGATATACATTGAACTGCTTGTTGTGTTTTGCATTGTGCTTGTATGTTGACCTTTTTTGTTTCTATTTTTGCCTTTAGTTACTTGTAAGTTTGAATGTTTCATGGTAATGAAACGGACTTAGGCTTTTTTTTAAAAAAAAAAAAAATAGCTCGAGCTTGGAAACAGCCCTCTTAGTGCGCTGAACCCTTGCTCGCCTTCTTGGCAGAAGAGATGTGGTGGATCGAAGGAGCACGGCAGAGACTAGAGGCTCTCGTTGAGATAGGTGATCCTCTAGCTTTCTTTTGTTTCGATCGGTTTACTCTTCTCGGATTTGTAGGCTTATACTGTCGCCATATGATCTTGGAGAGGTAGCTTTACTATACTCGTTGAATTGCACTACATATTTTGAGAGCAAGGGATACCAAGGGATACCAAGGCACTACATATTTTGGTAGCTTTACCTTGACCCACTGGGTTTACTGATACATATTTTTGTGGTATGTTGGCCTTAGCTGAATTGGTACCAGCAGGCTTCTCGCCTTTGTTGTGTGTAGATTTTTATGGTGTGTTGGTCTTAGCTGAATTGGTACCACCAGGCTCTTCGTCTTTCTTGAACATACCAATTCCAATCTCAACTTGACATCGTTTTTCTTCTCTAATAGCACTTATATGTGTGTTGCTTTAGCAATCTCAATCTCTACCAATTTGGACTGACTTTTATGAATTTGGTAATCCGTAGTTGCCATGGACATCTCCATTTCATATTATTTATTTTCCATCAGCGCCATTTCTTGCTTTATCTCTGTTAATGCCGACTTCAACCTTGATTGTGTCCATAGCCAGTACCTCGTAGTGTTGGGGAATTATAAAAGGCCAAACAATTATGTCTTATCTAAAAATCAAACAATTACATCTCATCTAGAGATCAAACACTTACATCTTGGAAAAAGAGAAACAGTTTCCCACCTTAACTTAAGGACCGCTCTATGCCAAAGAGATTCAAAACATAAATCATAAGTGCGGAACATAATACCTGATTCCAGGGGCGGAACTCGACTTTGAATATAGGGGTGGCTAACCGAATAAACACTATATTTAAAAAATAATAAAATTAAAATCTATATAACATAAAATATTCACTATTTAATTTCATAAAAAAAACACAATAAATAAATAACTAACACTAATAAAATAACATGTTTATCAAAATAAAAAAATAATATATTCATTATATATTTTTATAAATTTAGACATATAAAAAGATATGTCATCTTACATTCATGTCCTTTAAATTTTTTGTATTATCATAGGAGAGGCTGAATACACATAAAATACAAGTTTCAAGTCAATTTTTATATATTTAATAAAATTTTTTGAAAATATTGAAGGTGGCTTAGCCACCCCTAGATTACCTTACCTTCCGCCCCTGCCTGATTCCATGTCGCTTGTTATGGAATACCAAAGCCATAGTAGAATAAGCCGTCTCTGTGAGCACGAGACAAATCTTTAATGGCAAGAAGTCATTCTCGCATTTTGTTGTCGGGTCGAGGTATAAGTCTTGCAAGACAGCGAGGTGTGGCCCTTGAGAAATCCTCTCCATATTTTCAAATGGATTTCTCTTCTTTATTCTTTGATAGTGAAAGAAGAAGAAAAGACACACAGAACTGTATTTTTCTTAAAAGAAAAACATATGTTCAGTTTCTGTGTTTTTCTTAGTTACCTTGTGCCTTGGGGACCAATCCTTATATATAAAGATGTAGAGTCGATATATTGCCAAACTCTAACCCTAAACCGATTTTCTGGCCACATGACAACTTAAAAAAAGCGTGCACCAAAAAGCATGCAACTGCATCAAAATCCTTGCAGCAGCTAGAGAATCGGTTTCCTTAATTGCAAATTTCAGAATTAGTCTATTAATGATTTGATATTTGCCTAAATTGTTCAACACATTTATGGATCACATCCTAATAAATAAATTAATTGTCTATTACCTTATTTGATCACTTTAATTGACAATCATATATGACATTAAACAATGTATAATTAGATTACATATATGCTCAATGTTAGCATTAAATCCAACACGTAGCATATAGACCGCTGGCCTAACCCGGTTCCAGCGTCATGGGGTGTGAGAGAATGAATTGGCGGAGTATTAGTTGGATATTTTTTAGAGCAGTGGATTATATTTGGGGAGCTCGTAAGGAGTGATTGTACGACACTAA
Source organism: Carex pumila (assembly GCA_033356055.1). Taxonomy (NCBI): domain Eukaryota; kingdom Viridiplantae; phylum Streptophyta; class Magnoliopsida; order Poales; family Cyperaceae; genus Carex; species Carex pumila. The sequence goes on along the minus strand of JARJHM010000410.1, from coordinate 53,190 downwards.
GAGAATCAGTGGCCATGGCGATTGCATATAAAGCACATAGTCGGGTTGTGACATTGCACCACAAGGTGTTTCTGGTCGCCGCACTTGAAGCAAGACGAGGCTCTTTTGAGTTCTGCAAACTTTGTCTGAACGATCCCTATCCGACTAAGCCATCTCAAATCAATTATGCACCGTGTAGAATGAGGAATCTGCACCCGTTCATTTTAATCTGCATTTTAATGAATCTGGCATGAATTTTGATTGGTTTGGTATGGTTTTACAAATTTGCATGATAGCCTTACTTTCTACTCACCTGTAATGTTCACACATTTATAGTATACGCAACTTTATCTTCTCAATTTACAATTTAAAGAACAATATTCCAATAATTGGACTCTATTTAAACACTCTTAAATGTACTACTAAATAAAATATACAAATTAAGTATGACAATATATTTTGCACTTCTTACGTTTTTCAAAAATACCATAGTTTATTTTATTATGCAATTCTTTTATTGAATTTTTTGAGCTGCACACGAAATATATCTATATCATAATTAATGACAAACTTCTTATTTAGCGGAGTTATTCACTAAGTGAAATTTATTACTATGGGCCTAAATGTGTGAACTATGATGATTTCCATAAAATTTGGAGACTATTAAGAATTAAATCAAACAATCGGTTTACACTTTAGTTTTCTTATTTATGATCTGGCTTCGAATATTTAATTGGATGATCAATATGTATAAAATATGGATATGAAAAGGCTGCTAACTGCTAAGCCTACTTTTTTGCAGGCCGAAATTTTCAAAAGTTGCTACAACACTACTATTATAGAAGAGGATTCAAATGCATCGTGTCTTTCATATCTCATTATATTTCATATTTTATATTTTCGTTTTTAAAGTTTAAATTGTCGATTCGAACCATTCAACATGATATATATAGTATATACTAAAATATGGTTAGAAATAAAATTTTATAATTTTTGAAATTATTTTTACTATTTTTTAAGAGGGTAGAAAATCACTATTTTTGAATGGTTCAAAAACAATGATTTTGTACCTATCATAATAAATAGTAAAAAAATTTCAAAAAAATATAAAATTTCATCTCCATGCATATTTTAGTATAAATATTATGTTAAATGATTCAGATCGGTAATTTAGACTTTAAAAAAAAAGATATAAAATATGAGGTATAATAAGATATGAAAAAGATGAGACATTGGAACTCTCCTCACTATTATATACTTTTCGATAAAGGAATATATATATATATATATATATATATATCCATTTTGGATCGGGATTTTGAACCCGACGTGAATCAACACAATGAACTCTATTTAAACACTCTTAAATGTAACTAGAGAAAATATACACAAATTAAGTATGACAATATATTTTGTAACGTTTTTCAAAAATACCGTAGCTTATTTTATTATGCAATTCTTTTTTATTGAACTTTATGAGCTGCACACAAAATATATCATAATGACAAACTTCTTATTTAGCGGATTAAATATAATATTAATTTAAATATTAGATTAGCATTAAATAACTATAATATCAACTTAGATTAATATTAAATAAAATATGAATTTAAATATAAATGTAATATAATATTACTATAAATATTAAATTAAAAATAAAATAATATTAGTTTAAATATTAATATAATATAATATTTATTTAAATATTAAATGTAATATAATATTACTTTAAATATTATATTAGTATTAAATAAAATATTAAATTAACATTAAATAAATATAATATCAGATAAATTAGATTACTATTAAATAAAAGATTAGTCTTAAAAATATTAGTTTGAAACTTTGAATGTAATATAATATTAGTTTAAATATTAAATTAGTTTAATAACTATTTTATTCATTTTCTCATCATTATTTCAAATATACAATCCAAACGACATTTTTACTATTTTCATACCACTCGGGTTAGCAATATTCTCAACCACTAATCCAAAAAATACTATTCTTGCACTATTCCTTGCACAATACAAACGTACCCCCAAGTGAAATTTATTACTACGGGGCTAAATGTGTGAACTATGATGATTTCCATAAAATTTGAAGACTATTAAAGAATTAAATAAAAACATTCGGATTACAATTTACAACAACACACTATGTTTTCTTATTTCTGATCTTGCTTCGAATATTTAATTGGATGATCCACACAACTCTGCTTTTCGAAAAAGGGAAAAAAACAAAAAAAAAATATCCGTTTTGGATCGGGGTTTTGAACCCGACGTGAATCGAACACGCAACCTTCTGATCTGGAGTCAGACGCGCTACCATTGCGCCACGGATCCTGTTGTTTATATTCTGAAAATTAACTCTAATATTGATACTTAGACCGTACCGAACTAATTTCTATCTATTATATTTTCAACAACATAAAAAAACTGCACGATACGGATATAATTGGTGACATCGAACAATTAATCCTCCAATCACCAACACGTACTGCATTAAGATTTCTATTTCATCATACCCTTGCCTTTTCCTTTTCCTTTTCCTTTTCCTTTTCCTTTACCTAACATTGCTATTCTCCTAAAAAGCTTCAAAATCCTACCCGCACACCTCCTTTGTGATCCCCAAGACGTGGATCCAAACCCAATACAACCCCTTACTTGCCCAAGTGGCTTTCTTCTTCTCATTGCACTCGATCCATCAAGACCCGAAATCCGAAAACTCGGTACTTTGGTGCTGTTCTCGCACTGTAGACTCTTCTTGAGTGACATGATCTCCTTTTCAAGTGTTTGAATTCGAAAACTAGCCGAATCATACTCTTTATTTGAAAGTGAAGTTGAAGGGGGGCAACCATCGCAAGGACTTGCCGAGTTGGGTGTAAGTGTCCCGGTTATGGTGAGTTCGCTTGCTTGCACATAGCGGAACGAGTCGGAGCAATCTTTCACGGTTTGATGAGTGTGTAGTTGTTGGAGGAAAAGAGCTTGCATAATTAGTCGAAGAGGCATATGGTTATTTTGTACCGCGTGCACGCATGTTTCCTGTGATAGTTTTCGGCATTCGAGGTAGTTGCATAGAGAGGATTTCTCTTCTCTTGATAATTCAGAGTGTTCCTGAAAGAGATGAATAAAATGCAGATATTATAAATGAAGAAAAATGAAAAAAAGGATGGTCAAATATTTTTGCACATTCTTTTTAAAATACAAGTAGCCAATTATTCTACCAAACTAAAATCAATTGCTCTTAAATTAGATATATTTCCTACATTTGTTTTATTTAAAGCTCTTCATCTTCATGTATGCATATTTCCTACATTTATTTTATTTTATTGGTCAATTTTCAAGCACTGTAACTAAAGTTAGATTTTCTCACCAGTAAATATGTGGTAATAGCTGCATATAGGTGATCATGTGTTTCCCGTTCAACTGCTGGAATTACCTCAATTAATTGCACAAATCTCTCAAATCCAAGACTTGGGTCAGAGGCAATTTGCAAGATATACCGGTCCCACAAATCAGCGACTACTGACATTTCACGCAACGGGGTTTGGCCTTGACATCCATTCCTTCTCTTTCCAACAACATACATCTTTACAATTCTCTCCATTGTTTCTACTTCTAGACATGACCCGACTGAGCCCGACTTATTTCCCTTTTCTGGCAAGAGAAAATCAGCATCTCTTGCCAAGTGTAAGACAGAAACAACTTTTTCATGGATCATAATCTTCGAATCTTTACTAAGCTTTAGGCTTAGGGATCTCAAAAGAAGTGCAAAGTAAAATGCCACTGGTATGGCCATGCCAGCCTTTTCTTGTACTGGTAGTAGGTCAATTATACCTTCAATTATCGTGGAGACCTTGGTATTGGCATCTTCAATCCCATTTTCTTCACTTGTTTCTTCCCAAAATTTGTGGGTCTTTTTTGAAAGCACCCATTTATTTGCATAAAACATGATAATTGGGTCCACGTACTTCTCTCTCATCCCTTGTCGCCTCAATGACCCAATGATCTGCTTAAAAAACTCAAAAGGAAGAGCTATAAGATCTTTTATCCATAAATCTTGGCCCGCTCTTTCCTTTACAATCTCACAATTCCAGTTTCGACCCGTTAAACCTTGCATTGACAAGGCTGGACTGTTGGTTCTTCTCTCGGGTTCTAAAATTTCCATACATGCCATGAAAGCTAATGATTCGACACATCGACTGACAATTAATAGCTCCTCTGATATTGGTATGAGTGGTACGCATTTTTGGAGCACGATTAGTGTGTCGTCCCAATTTTGGAACACGACTTGGTTCAGGTATAAGTCTGATCTTTCTACCAGGTTTAAAGGGTGGTGGTATTCTTCAGTCATTTCTAAGAAATCAGCTGCACAACGCAAGGCTGATACATTAAATGGGTCTAGAATCAGCGGATAGTCGTATGTGAACAGCATAACCATCTCAAAGGATTCTGAGCCACCTGGGAAGTTGTCAGGTAGTTCGATTTCAGAGGAGCCTTGCAATGCCTTGTCGAAGTAGCCACATTTTGAAATTAGGGGTTTCTGCATAAATAATACAGGTGAAATGTTGATTTACAGATCTAAGATGATCAAGAATGGGGATATAAAGCAAGCTTAAAATAATGCTTAAAAAATAATTTATTAGGCCTAAATTGATCCTAGTTGGGTATTAGCAAGTTCGCCTCTGCATCTATTACTATTCAGCGTCATACGACGCAGAGAGCCATCCATCTCCAATGAAAATTGGACAGTTAGGATCATATCAAAAATCCCATCCCCCGTCTATTATTTAAAGACCCGCGATCAAGGCTGTCCTGTTTGTATTGGATCATCTGGATTTAAAAATGGTACAGTCTACTCAAATTCCCGAGTGTGCATCTGAAGTGGCATATTGTACTCTATTTTCTACGATTTCAGTTTATTTTGCCAGTTCAAAACTCTTGGATCTGGCGTTTTTAATTTTGCTCTTGTGAAGTTTTTATTATATAAAGCAAATAGAGTCTAGACATCTATTTTTCTTCAAAAAGAAATAACCTGTAGCATTATAAAGAAATATCCATAAACAGAACTTAACTTTATAAGAACATTCCATTTTAAATAAGAAAACCCAATTCATTAGTTACTAAAATTACCTTGTGCAGCTTGAAAATTTTACCGCTTACACGAACAGAAATTGATGGCTCCAAATTGGTCTCCCTAGTCCTGAAAATTCCATATATTATAATCAATGTTAGTATGTTACTTAAGAAAATCTCAATTAATGAAAAAAACTAAAATGAGTTCCTACTGGTACATATGATACTTGGTAAATAAGAAAGTATATTATTCAAGTAAAATAAAAATGATTAAAGTGGGCTCAAAGACCCACCGGTTTCATTAGAAATCAGAGTTAATCCACAGAAGATGGTACCAATTCAGTACCATTCAATCTGTGAAAAGATTTACAAAGCAAACTATAGACTCCCACTAACAAAACAACTTAGACAGTCAGAGAGATTACCTAATACAAAATGCTAAACAGTTTCAACAGCAGAAAAGATACAAATAAAACTACAACTAAATCAGTTAACTTGACTACAGTAAAATTACCAAGAGAGAATTCTTCTTTTCAGTAGTAAAGCTATGTTGGGACTTGAATAGGGGCTTGATCCCATTAATGGACTTGTTCTTCCCTTTGGAGACTCCATGAAAGGGTGTTGTATCAGATAATGATTATCTAGTTTGAATGTGAAATTCAGTGTTAAATGGTATGTAAAGGAGAGAGAATGGAGGTGTGGAAGTTATAGTGTTGTGCCTTCTTAAGAGGACTGTAAATTGGGCAAAGAGCTCAAGGTCTTGGTTTAAACAAAAAGAGTATTATTTTCCCTTTCAGATGTCTAGGAACTGGTAAAGTATCCTCTCCATTTTGAAAACTCATTTCTCTCTCACACACACATTAACAACCTTTGGGTCCATACAGAATTTTTTATGTTCGGGCTTAAATTCTAGAAAAAATAAACAGCATATACATTTGTTGCACTTTTAGTCAAATATTTTATCATGAGAATTAGTTTATATTTGTACATATAATTAAATTTTGTTAATTATTACAATGGTCGCAACACCTATCAAAATTAATAAAATAAAATTACCAGCATATATTATGTAATTTAGAAAAATCAAGTATCAAATTTGATACCATTTGAAAATCAATTGGATTCGTCAAGTAATAAATAAATTAACGATTCAACTTTACAAATTTTAGAAAAAAATATAATATGTTCTACATTTAGTTGGTGATTAAATAATTCTTAAATTATATTAAATTACATAGATGGTCAATCTAAATTAGAAAAAACATCTACAGTTTAATTAGCTTTAATTTTCATAATTTGATGTCAATTATCATAATTATCATTTATCATACAAGTTTAGTTATCAATATAAAATGAGTAAAGCTAATATACACTTAAGTATACCAATGAACCCATACACTTAACTCTAGGACCGTACGATTAGCTTTGAGATTCGTGTATCACGACTTTTAAAGAAGCTACACGACTTTTAAAGAATCTACACAAATCTCAAAGCTAATCGTACGGTCCTAGGATTAAGTGTATGAGTTCATTGGTACACTTAAGTGTATATTAACTTTACTCATATAAAATTTCTTTTATTAATAATATGAAAAGAGAAATAAGTGAAACAGATTCAAAATTCACAACTAGAAAGTTCGTAGATAGACACTTGCAAGAATGAGTAAGGCTACAATGCTATGGGTTGCATAGAGAGCTACGGTGCTATGGCTCAATATTTGAGTTTTCAAAATTCTAACGGCCTATCCGAATCATTTAACTTGTTCTCCATATTAATATGTATTTGAAGACCAAATTCCAAATTTTACATTTTTTGAAAATTGTTTACTATTTTTTTAGATAGGTAGAAAATCACTTAATCTAAAAAATTCTATACCATTCAGATATTTTATTCTCTACTTATCTAAAAAAATAGTAAAAAATTTCCAAAAATGTAAAATTTGGTCTCCAAACACATATTAATATGGAGAACAAGGTGAACGGTTCGGATAGACCGTTAGGATTTTAAAAACTTGAATATTGAGTCATAGCACCGTAGTCCTGTATGCAAGCCATATCACGGTAGACTTACTCTGCAAGAATAACATAAAAAATAAAGTACTGATGAGCTAGCTCACAAACGTTATATGTCAACTAAAAAATGATTTCATTAACGAAGAACTTCTCACTTCGAAAAAATGTTCAATTCAACTTTGATTATATTTTTGGTTAAAAATAGAAAGTGAGCCGAGATATTATTTATCTGTCTCATATAATAACATAACTAAAAACAGTGAGATTATGGTAATATGCATATTACAGGTCAATTCGTACCTGTGTTTTCAAAGCTCAAACTGTTGATTTAAACTATTAAACATGAATCGAATATTTACTTAGAGATCAAAATTTACATTTTAGAACTGTTTATTTAATTTTAGATAGATAGAAAATCACTACTTTTAGATGGTCTAAAGTTTTTAGATCAAATGATTTTTTACCTATCTAAAAAATATAAAATATGTTAAATTTGATCTACAATTACATTTTCATATGTGAATAATGTTGAACTGTTCAGATCGACTGTTTAACTTTTTAAAAACAAAGATATTTACATGCCAATATGTGCTATGCATAATACAAATAACTAGAGGTCTAAGGTAGTACAAGCCAGAAATGGCTAAGTAAACTCCAAGATTTTCAAAAAAAATTATGAGGTACACAGTAATATTACCAAAAAAATTATAGGTAGTAGACTCCCCTATGATAATATAAGAATCATATTATCTTGTGTAATATAAATTTTGATTTTTATTAAAATATTTGTTGAATATATAATGTTTAGTCAATTAGCTCCTTCTATACTTAAAGTCAGAGTTTCACCTCTCACCATAGCCTCACTAATCTCTTATTGAATTAACAAAACAAATCGTTAAAAACCTGATTTTGAAGCTCCATTTCAAGGAGTAAATGGAGAGGATATGAGGGCGTAAATGGTAGAGGGATATGTTGGATCACACACCGTACATGCATGGATGTGATTAAAAGAAAGAGGAAACTCTGTTTACGAAGTGACGACTATTAGTCGAAAGCAATAAGATAATACGAGGGAACGGTGACTGAGAGCGCACGAATGGGAGGGTTGGCGGTTGAATCCCAATTTTAAGGCTTGGAATTCGGATCCTCCTATAGGGAAGTCCTATTCCAGGATCAAGCAGGTAATTCCTTATTACTGCATCGATGAATAACTAATGCTCACCGGTAGGTGAGTCTAAGCGATAATGTCGTTAAAGGGTCCGAGAGAGGAGTGCGTATCCTCTGAGATATCTCATATTTTGCGTGACCGACGTGTCCGGTGTCTATTCAGTGTAGCGCAGGGGCCAGTACTGTTTTAACTTTATGATTCGTGCAGAACGTACTTTAATGGTTGTGATTTCCCAAAAGTCACGCAAAATATGAGATATCTCAGAGGATGTGAATTCCCGAGGGAGTTGGGACGAGTGCGTATCCTCTGAGCTATCTCATATTTTGCGTGACCGACGTGGCCGGTACCTATTCGGGGTCACATTGGGGGCCCGTATTATATGAGCTTTGAGATTCGTGCAGAACGTATTGCAACGGTGTAGATTTTCCAACAAGTCACGCAAAATATGAGATATCTCAGAGGATGTGAATTCAGTTGGGACGCACCCTGCGCGTTTATATCTGCTGCTTTTATTGGTCACTAAGAGGAGCCTGCTTTTCTTATATCTAAGCCGTTCGTTCAAACACTACTAACGACTCAGATTTTCTTTATGTATATTCACTTTCTCTGCGCTGCCCCTGCCCGTTCTTTTATTATCTTGTTTTTAAAAAAAAATCGCAGAAGTTACGAAGTCGAAGTCGTTAGAGAGATTTGAATTCTCGATTTTTGTATGACCACTGTTGAGGGACCTTTTTTTTCTAATTAATTTTGCTCCGTTCTATCTTGTTCTTTTGTCATCTTCAAAAATAGAGAAAACAATCAAATTCATCTCCTCTTCATACGGGAACTCAAAAATCTCAATTCATTATTTATTATGGCTAAGAGGATTATAGTGAGTTGTGGAGTAAGAATTGTTTCTTATTTTACATTATATTTTTAAAATTTAAATTTGAAATAGCCGTCTGGATATCAAAATTTATTAGTCAGATTGTTTCATTATCTTTGTGGAAGGATAAAAAATTGATGTTTTTAGATGATTCAAAATCTTCTATCAAAATAATGATTTCCTTTCTATCTAATAGCAAAAAATTTTAATTATTTTTTAAACTCAACCATTTTATATATTGTATTTAGATAATCATAATTTAAATCAAATTTGTACATAAAAAAATAAAGACTTAATCTAAAAAATAATATATATAATAAACATATCGTATCCTATATTTACAGTACCCGTATTTATGCAACATAGTGCATAATAAACAACCCGTGAAAAAAGACCCGCACATGAGCAGACCTTGGGCAGAAGGGCAGGCCTAAATTACACATCTCACACGGAGCACAAAATCTGAGTCGTTGGTAAATTTTGAACGGCTCAGATGAAAGAAAAACAGGGTCTGCTATAAGCTAAGAAAAGTAGCAGATAGAAACGCCGCACCCTGCACGCCACGGCTGCTCAATTTCCGGGCCATGTTGAGCCCACCTTACATTACATCTCTTATTTTATTATTAGTTCTTTGAATAATGGGCCCATAGCAATGGGCCAGGGCATGAGGAAACAAGAATATTAATTACTACATCAGCTAGTTCTACCGACTACTGAGATGCTTCGTGCTAGATTTGAAGAACTTATTTTTTAATTATCTCGATTTTTAAAATTTTGTTAACACGATGTTTCTTTTATGAACATATTATGTGTTTACAAATTATTTTAAACTCATACATTCAGATATCTAAATATATTGAAAACTTCATTTAAATATCAAAACAAACATAAATTAGATATTTCATTACTTAGAAAAAAATTTCAAAATTTTACTGTTCAAAATTATGCATTCAGAATAATTATGCTTAAAAGATTTTCAAAATGAGGATAGAGAAGATAAATTCAGATTTGGGTTAAATTCGGGCCCCACCTACCAGGGAAGATGACACTTTACTTGATCATTACTGGAGTCATCCTGAAAGAATGGATGATTACTGGAACGCGAGTGGGAGATCGTCATTGAATTATTTTGTATCAATCTTATTAAATTACTTTCGTGACAAATGTGAGATTGGGAAAAGCAATTTACGGGTATTGTTGCCAGATGAATTACCTTCCCCTAATTTAAATCTTGTTTGTTGGCTTCTAGGCGGACAAAGTACACCTAGAGACTAGGAGAAGCAACCGAAAAATCTTTCTCACATTCACACTTTGACCAACTTTTTAAATAGTAGGACTTCAGTGTTTTTATTTTTATTTATTTTATTTTTTTAGAAGAGGGTTCGAGTTAAGCATTCTAATTGTGTAATATTCACACAAAAGATCTCACAGCTGAATTTCGAACTTGCGGTCCTAAATCCTAAACATAGAGAGTTTTACATTTTGCCACTAAATCATGTAATTTTAAACACAGAGAGTATTACATTTTACCATTAGATAATTAATAAGAGTTTAGTTAAATTGCAAGGCTTTAATACTATACATTTGCATGAATAGCGTAGGGGGCGATATTATTCGGGGACAGAGCAGAGGTCTGGGTTCACTAATTCTAAAAGATTTCTAGGTCCGGCACCGGAGATGATATGAATTTGGGTTCTGCACATATAAGGGTATGTTTGGATGCAGCGAGAATAGCACTGTTTCAATCCATTCAAACATACTCAAGAACAGCGAAAATAACACTGTTCTCGCACCTAATGAGAACAGCGAAAATTGCTCTCGTTCCTTTTTCTTTTCTTTTTTCCGACGAATCGCACCTAATGAGATTTTTTTTTCCAATAGTGCATTGCGCACAATGGATTCGGGTTCATAATATTTTTTCTTCTAAACGAACTGTTGCAAAATTAGTCTGAGAAAGGAGTTAAACTGCGAAACAGAAGTAGGCAGATTAAAAACAATAACTCGGGATATAATCCCATGGAAAATGAAAAAGAGAAAGGATAGACAAACCTTATTAATTTATATATAAATAATTAATTTTCAACAAACCTGCTTACTCCTGTAAATAGTTGGCCCCGCCACTGCCTGCAATTACAGACATGTTCTACATTATTGAATATAGCCCGATTTTGAGATAAACTGAAAATTTCGATTATCGCATAGAGTACAAACTCCAAATGAATAACATTTAGCATCCGTTGGTTTGGAATCTTGAAATAGATGGTTGGACGTTGACATGAGTCGTACAACTTTAGCTATAAAGAAATGTGTCCGTGGCAACCACAATTGTGCCAATTTTCAAATATATGCATCTTCAAATTTCTTGCTAATTTTAGTCTATATTTCATAAAAGTAATTGAATTTTAAAACTAATTACTTATGCCATGTAACGTATTGTTGGAGTTTAGACGCGGAAGTGCTTAAGGAGTAATTTCGTCGAACACCTTGCGGACATACACTAATACTTAATAAAATGAAAAAATATGAAAGTTAAACAAGAAATCAACTAAAAGAAGCAATTAAGCACAGAAAATAAGAGACAAAATTTATATGAAAACCTTTACAGGAAATAACCACGGAAACACACAGCGCAACTTCACTACATCAAAAAGTCTTTATAAATACAAAGAGATAATCAAGCCATTAACACTCACTTTAACATTCTCTTACAATTTCATCCACTAATTAATAAGATTTCCAAATGTATAGATGAATTTGAACCAAAAAAACAAAATTCTAGAGTGAGCTTGGTGAAGAAGAACTCACGGCTTAGACCCTCTCTATCTCTCTGTCTTCTCTCTCTTTCTCCACTTTTTATTTCCATTCGAAAATTCATTCTATGAAATTAGCGACATGGGCCTTGGCCCATTTAAGTTTCGGCTTCATACGTAACACATATACTACAAAAACGTTCAATTGTTTCTCTCCTCTCATTTAAAATCTATAGTTCAACTTGTACCAACTTCTTTCGAGAAATATCTTTGTACAAGCTAAAACCAACTATTTCAGTGAAAGTAAAGACATGCCATATCCTTATAAGAGCGGTTTAGGTAGTAATTTCTTGAAGTCTCGCTAACTAAACGATTATATGTTGTTCTCACATAACCATTTCAAAAATCCAGTTGGAGTTTATTTCAAACTTGTCTTTTAAACAAAAACCATTCTTGAAACTTAAACATGTCAGACGTAATTCATGCACCTTAATTTGTATTGGAAGGATTACTCTCCCATTTTTATAAGGGCATACGAGAACATCTCTAATTAATTTATCAAAATAATATACATTTAATATTTTACCGATTCATAAAATTTGACAATACCAAAAATTGGCCTACCTGTTTGAATACCCAAAAAAAAATGACAAAAAATTGATCCAATTTAAAGTAAAACAAATCACGAAATCACAGTAAAGTAGGAAGGACAAAATTATCCTGCCTAAATTACTAATTTAATCAGAGAATTCCCAAACAAAAAAGAGGGAAAATGTAGCATTAATTTACTTACATAACCAATAATGATCAAGAGTTATCATGTGACTAAATTGTAAACTAAATCAGAGCTTCAGTTAAGAAAGGGAGCGATGGCTCTGGATTATGCCATCGGTCTTGGCTAAACCTGTTAAGTGCACTAATAATCATCATCAACAGCCTGCGCCTGATCTTCTCTGGCAGTCCAAAGCGGCTGCACCTGTAAGCAACTGCAGTCATCCAATTCATGAAAGAATGGGTCACGTAACAGCTCAGCAGCTGATGGACGGTCACACGGCTGGCCAAGACATCTCTCTATAAAGCGCTTAAAGTTTGGATCTTGCACCCGGTTTAGTGCATCAGGTCGAACACCTGTAACCACCTTCTTGTAGATTTGGGCCACACTGGTACACTCACTGTACGGCGTTTCCACTGTAAGCATCTCTAGCACACAAAGCCCAAATGAGTAGATGTCAACCAGTTCGTTGTAGTCCTGTTCATATAGTTCTGGGGCCATAAACTCCGGTGTACCAATGAATGAATATGCCTTGTGGCTGCGGTCCACCATTGTTGCCAGACCAAGGTCACCAATCATGACCTGTATTGTAGCAATGGTGTTATTTTCATATATGTAAAACATTAATTATTGGATTGAATTTCAGGAACCATCTATACATCATGTTGAAAGCATGCATAATCACCTGAGTGGAGCATTCATTTTTTTGGCTATATGAAGCTTAATAATATAAAATCTTAATTTATTTACGTTTGGTTCCCTTCTGTACAAAATAATATTATTCACTTATATTTAAACTTTTTTTTTGCTTCATTATAATGAAACTTAGTAGCAAATTTTAGCTATGCAATGATTTTGAGTCAATTCGTTGAACCAAGCATGATCATATAACTAAAACATGGTTAATTTACAACAAAAAAAAAAAAAAGGTCAATTCATTGTATTTCATAATGTCACAGGTCACAATCAATGAGGCACCTCTCGTTGGTTACCAATTTAGATTTAAATATTCTTTTGATTTTTACTAGGAGATGTCATAGCATACACTACAGGGTGCTACTGCAAGAATTCAATTGCTCCTAATGACATAAATTACTGAAATATTTCCTCTTTCGAATATAACAAAAGAGGCCTATCTTTATGTAGTAATTAGAGATAAACATGACTACATTCATATGCAAATCCATATCTCAAAATACCAAGAAGGTCAGAGGAGATGAAAAAAGCACCAAGGTTCCCAAAAGATGAAACATTCAAGTTATAGCCAACTGACTTCAATAGGATTAGGAGCAAAAAAAAAGAACTCCTTTAAAAATCTAATGATCAGTATAGTTTTGAACAGAGCTACCAGGTCTAATTGAATGCTACAATACAAAGTAGACAAGAGGAATAAAAATTTGGATGTCGATCCAAAATTTTGTTCCCAATAATTATATTTCTTTGATTGGATTTTATAATTAATACTCCACAGTAACAATGTACAGTCAACCAATGTAACAAAAAATTTCAATTTCGAATACACCCCTAATAAACATCTGTGTACCCAGTAAAATGAGAAATATAATGCATACCCTCCAACCTACGTAATTTAGAAAGAAGGTTCAAATTCTAAGTATGGAAGGGGCACATTCAGGATAACCAGGGGCATACATTAATCACCCTGTAATACAATTATCAACCATGGTTTTTGCATAATTGCATATGCAAATACTCCGATACAGAAGAAAATATGCAAATATGGAAAATGTCAATTTGTTATAGACAATTTTATGAAATATTATAATGTATACCTAATAAACAAGAACAAACGAACTATGATACACATATATAATTAAGGAAGAAAGTGTAAAATTTTAAGAAATTATAAGACAACAACATTTAATATTTCAAAATTGTCATGGACACTTTAATCTATTTTTTCAAAAATATAGAACTGTACCTGTCCGGTACTGCCCTTGACGAAGATGTTACTGCACTTCAAATCCCTGTGAATCACGCAAGGCTCGTGCGTATGGAGATACTGTAAACCCAGAAGAATTTGGTGCGCCCATTTCCTTATGGCCTTGAGGGACACACTTTTGTGCATTTTCCTGTACCCCCTTAAATTGCCGGAGGGGCAGATCTCGGTAACAAAGTTGAATGTATCGCCGTTCAAACTCTGCCAGTGCCCATGCAGGGAGAGGATATTTGGGTGGTGCAACGATTTGAGGAGGCCGACCTCTGTAAACATGCAGTTTAGCTTTGCAGGCATATTAGCAAAGGATCTCAGGTCCACCTGATATAAATTGAAAAAAAAAAGAAGAACTGATAAATTACATGACTTTTCGATAATTACCCTGCAATTTGTGTTATATTGTGAATGCTGTTGCTATGTCAAAAAAATTTAAAGATAAAACAGATTTAAGAAAGAAAGAAAGAAAGGCAATTTGTTTAAAGCAGACCGAACTTTCCTGAAATACGTAAAACCCCAATAATAATTGATAATTTCAATTATGGAATGAAAGGCATTAGGAAGCTACTCTGCTTATCTCCTGATTTTAAATATTTATCACAGGCAAAAACAATCAAATGTTAAAATAAAGAAAACCTAATATGCTTATACCGTGTTCCAAGCCACTTCTATGCCTTCTTCAAGGTTGAATGCTCGGTACACCTTCTTCATGGCACCAGCACCTAGAAGCTCTTTGTACCGTCCATACCGACCGGTGGGATCAACCTCCACAAACGCTTCGCCATCTTTACACGTGTCTATGTTGTCAACCTCCGCCATGCCTTTAACAGACAGAGATGGAGCGAGGTGGACTCACCCGATTCTATTGTTTGAGAAGTACCCAACTTGAAATTAGCACCTGCTTGTGAAGTAAGAGTATCTGTCCCAGGTTTAATTTCTCATATTTATAGGCCGCTGCAAAAAAGGAATTTTTTTTTTTTGAGCGTCGATTTCAAGTTGTTTAGTCGGTTATTACTGAAATAGAAATGATTTCTAAGTTGTTTAGTCGGTTATTACTAAAATAGAAATATTTCATATTTATTCCTCAAAAATCTCAAGATTACATATTTTTTCTCTAAATTCATAATACCTTCTAAATTTCAAAAACTCAGAAATTTATCCAATATATTAAATTTTCTATTAAAATCTCAATTAAAATTTATAAGTACCCATTTTACCTTTTATAAAAAAAATATGTAACATCCTTAAGAGATATTTATTCTTTTAATTGGTCGATTTTGAGAACAAATAATTCATTTTCTTACTTGTGACGTACACACAAACTTATACCTAAATGTCATTGTATATGTGTCATAATATAAAAATGAAGAATTTGTTTCGAAAACCTATAAGTTAGAAGACTGGACATTTTTCTTGGACTGACTATATGTTTTATTTTTTAATAAAATATAAAATGGGTATATTATAAATTTGATATGTGTTTTAATCGAAAAGTCAATAAATTGAATAAATTTGGAATTTTTGAAATTTTAAAAGGTAAATATGATATTAAGAAATTTAGAGGGGGTCATGTGTAATTTTGATGGTTTTTTAGGCGTATCTGCTAAATTTGGTTATTATTTTTTTTTAGACGGACGATTTGCAGTTTCCTTTTTTCATGTTATAATCTTAATAAAAAGTGTTGGGTTTAGTGATTTCTATATTTTAGAATTAAGTCATATATATTGCTATAAATGTATCATTCTAAAAAAAAACAAGAAGTGCTATTGATATTCTTATACTAAAAACAGTATTTCCTCGGCCATTAATATCGATTGAACTGAAAAAAAAAAAAAAAAAGTATATCTAGATGGAATATTTTCTTGCACTGTTCGTATATATTGTCTTCTATTAAACAAAGAAAAAAAGGTATTTTCATTTTTGATGTTTTACTATTTATGAACATTTTTTTTTACTTTCAGCAGAATAGTATCTGTTAAAGTAAACTAAGAGAACTTTTTATTATATTATGTATTATAAAATATTTTTAAACCTGGCCTCCAAAAATATTAATACAAATTAATTAAAAATGAATTGAAGCGACGCGAGGCTTCAAACTTAATATTATTTATTTTATCTTTGAATTCACAATTAGTTAAAACAAGCTTTTTTTTTTTATGTTGCATTGTATTAAATTATTAAAATGAAATTTTATGTTCTTATTATAATTTTCACCAAATCTACCATGTATAACTTTTTTAGAGTTAATTTCTCACATACTCTCAAAAAATTATTTAATTTTTTATTTACCCCTTAACACTTGACTATATCTTATTTGTCCCTTAATTCTTACAATTGTTTCTTTTTTATCCATTATTCAATATTTCTAAAATTAATTATGATAAAATCTATGATTAAAATAATAAATGACAAAAATATCCTTTGCCGAAGTCAATCCATCTCCTTTTTTCGCGCACTCGTCGATGTTCTTCTCAGGGCTTATTGTTTTGCTCTGCTCTCTCCCGCCTCTCCAGCAAATTCTCTGATTTTTTGTTTTATCTTCTCCACAGTCTTCTTATAAGATTCTTTTGTTGCTTTCTACAACGATATCTTCCATTATGACAAACACACATGAAGACGAAATAGACAAATAAAAAGGATACAAATTCAATATTCGGGCAAAATTAGTTTGGTAATTGGAGTAACCATTCTCTTTCCTTCTGCTCTCTCGCTTTGTTTCAGAAAATTGTTTTTCTCGCCTACCAATTAAATTTTGCTTGTTTGCTAAGGTTTACTATGTTAAAATAATAGTGGGACCAAATCAATTTGGTGTACTAGAACAGTTAGTTATACTGTGAAGCTTAGATCTCTTACAATTATGTACTGGGTAGATATGAATATGATGCATGATGCATCTAGAGTATTAACACAAAATGAAGAAAATAAAAGGCTCCATTAGTAATCAATTATGTGAGACTTTAATTTTCTTAACAGTATTATGAGTTTTGGATATTTTCATAGTATGAGAATTAAATTGATTACTGGAAAATTGAAATTTTTGTTGCTTATTATGTTAAGTGTATTGATCTTTATATAACAGCTTTGTAGGGGTAAGAAAAAGATGAAATATGAATTGAAGAAGATGACATGCACAACAAGCTTATTCAAGCTTCTACAAGAGTTCTAGCTTTTTATCTATGGTAAAACATGGATTTTTATCTAGTAAAAATAAAATTTATGTGATTTTTAAAATGGTTTTCATCTGTTAATAGAAATGCTCAGGATAGTCACTTCAAGAGTCCATATCTTGTTATAGGTTTATTGAATATGAATGAACCGAGTTGGAGCATAAGCTCTGCAAACTGTTCTAAAAGGAAACACAATTTTTGAATTTTAAATTATAAGCATTAAATAGAAGTTGTAAGAAACAAATTGATTTTCTGTTTCAGGATTCTACAAGTCATATCTTGACTATTACCGAATATTACTGAATATGAAGCTTCTCTTTTGATTTCTGATGTTACTGTAGCTGTTATCCTAATTCAAGTAAACTTTTTTCTTACTTATATGCAGAACTTGTGTTTCAAGGACGACACTGATCTAACTTTCAGCAATACTCTTCTCAACGACGTTCATGGATAAGCATAACATAATGGATGATGAATTGTTAGAGCTAACTTTGATTTAGATATTTAATATTTTTTTTTTTTGTGTTTCTTGATATATAGAGGCATATAGATCTCTTTTTTTGTATATGCAACTTGAAATACTGGGCAGATCTCAACATAGAGCAGTGGAGTACCAGTAAAGTATTTCAAACAAAAGAAAATTAGGATCTCAAATTTTTTTAAATGTAATTATTCAAAGACTGTTAGGAGGCTTTAAGGAAGACTTTTTATCAATGTCAAATGGTATTTGGTGCTCTGTTATGCTCAAGCAAAGAACGAGTATAAATTAAAGCTAAAGATATACAAAGGGCAGAATATGCAACTCTTTTAACAAGAATCAGGTTCCGTCACGTTCTGCATGTGAGAAGCATGTGAAATTTTTTTCCCATCAAATCAGAAGGGTTGACTTATTTAAACGGTGCAGATTAAGAAATTTTAATTCATCGATCAGGATTCGTTAAGAAACAAATGTTCTTTGATCAGAGGGCCCATAGACTGTTTGATTAGAGGGTCCACACAAGGCTATAATGGGAACTTATTTCTTTTAACAATGGATGGGTAAAAAGGAAAGAATTGTAAGAGTTAAGGAACAGATGAGATATATTCAAGTGTTCAGGGATAAATAAGAAATTAAAGAACTATTTAAGAATGTGAGAAATTAATCTATTTTTTTATTTCTATCTTTAAAGTATTTTAAAAAAATTAAGTTTCTAAATTAACTTCAGAAATTTTTAGGTGAGAGCAGCAGGTGCCTCTCCTAGACTCACTTTTAGGAATTCGGATCTCCGCAGGTACTGAGGGCAACTAGTAAATCTGGACCGTTATTTCATCTTGGCACAAATCTCAAAACGGACTTCTAAAGTTTTCATGGGCATCACCGCATCAGATTGAATTTTGCTCGGCTAGAATTAATCTGAGCTATCCGTTTAAATATATTGCACCTCAGGTACATGAGGGATACAGACTCCACTTTTAGGGGTGCCAATGTATTCTTTTATTCGTTTATCCAATCCATGTGTTGTATTCGATAAAACAGTTATGTGTAAGATTTTTTTTCGTAAACATATTGGTCATGTTTGGTTGTGGAGTAAAGTTAAACTGGATTAAATTTCTTATTCCAAGTTAAATCGGAATAAGTTAATTATGTTTGGTGGAGTAAGTTAAACCACTTTTTTAGGTGATGTAAGTTATTTCAATTTAGCTCAAATCTTACTCCATCTTAAACCGTCTATGTTACTCTTCATTTGGCTTCTTTAGCGTGGAGTAAAGAGTTTACTACACCTCTTATTCCACAATCAAATATGACTATTGGGTATAGACAAAGAGCTTTTTCCATTATCTAAACGGATAAGAATACAAATAAAGCCTATTCTGTACCCTTTACTTGATTGAAAAATTATATATTAATGAGCATTAAATTATTATCCATCTCCAACAGGTCAACTACTAGAGTGGAAAAAATGTATTGTGTCATGTTGTGACAAACACACCGTGATCAAGTTACTTTTTCATGTGCTATGACTAAAATGTCAAGAGATGGTGATGGTATGCGAATAGTTACGCCATGTGAGTCACACCGTGCTCAAACATGTCTCACGTGACTCACATATTCATTTGATCATAATTTAAATTAGTTTATACAAGATTAATCATTTCATCAATATCTAATGATCTTAATTATTCGTGACTCGTATGACCATGTATCGTGCTATGATTAGCAGTTGAATTTCTAATATATATTTTATCCTATTAATTAAAATTTTATAGCAGAATATCTACAGCGTGTTAAATACATTTTCCTAATCACCCGCCGATCAATTACAAGTTTACAACTACGTGATCACGTGATCGGGTGGATCCAAAGAATAAAATTAGTATCTCTTAATGAAAAGAAATTATTCTCCAAATGGCAAATCCCAATTCCTCACCAAAAACTTTTGTTGTACCTTTTCTTTCCGAGCAATTAGTGTAGGCATAAAAAATTCTTATTATTTAATTTTAATCCGGAGACTTGTCGGAATATTATTTTTTAGACCCTGATAACAATCCCCGCAGGTCTATTCCCGCAAAAAACCCCGCACAAACTGCCAAAAATATCATGGGGGGGACCGCTCAATAATTAATACTCCGCAGAAACAGTTAGTATTTAACTTGAAGAATCAAAGTATTTATCCTCGATTTTCAAAGTATTAATCCCTATGCAATGATATCTATTTATGAAAGAATAAATCAATTCATTAATTGTCCCCGCACAAAATTTCTTTTTTTTTTTTAATCATCCCCGCACAACTGGGGACCATTAAACATGGGGGGGACCACTCAATCATTAATGAGCGTTTAAAAAACTATTAGTATTTAACTTGAATTTGTCAGGTATTGAACCCTATGCAATGATCTCTATTTATGAAAGAATAAATCAATATATTAATTGTCACCGCACAAAATTTCCTTTTCTTTTGAATCGTCTCTGCACAATTGGAGACCATTAAATAAACAATCCCCTCACCCAATGATAAATACTCTGAGACATAATGATAAATATTTTATGTTACATGGGTAAATACTTTACATTATATGAATAAATACTTTATGTTAGATGGATAAATATTTCTCATGCATATTTGCAACTTTCAGTAAAACATCAATGATAAATACTCTCATGCATAATTATAAATACTTTATGTTACATAGATAAATACTTTGTATTGCATAGATGAATACTTCTTAGACATAATTGCAACTTACAGTAAAACATCAATGATAAATACTCTCAGACATAATGATAAATACTCTATGTTACATAGATAAATACTCTATGTTACAAGGATAAATATTTATAAGAAATAATGATAAATATTTTTTTGAACATCAATTAACAGATAAGCATTATTAACGGAAATTATTTTTAGATAACAGTATAATTAATGCAGAGATTGTTTTTAAAGGAATAATTAATGCAGGAATTGATATTAGAGAAAGGCATAATTAATGCGGGGATGGGAGTGAGGGGTTTCTTATAATTAGTGGGGGGATAAAAGAAAACTTTTAGGAAAATTAGTGGGGGGATACATAGCAGTTAAGGAAGAGAGAGAGTGCGGGGAAAATGGGGGGATGAGAGTGAGGAGTTTGTTATAATTATTCTATTTTTTAACTTTTATGAAATTATTTAATTTTAGTTTTACAAAATCGTTGCATGTTGGACAATGGACAGACATAAGGCTTGATGGGCCCAACTTGCCATCTCCTTCGTTACCGAAATACAGCCCGTTTATAAAACTCGGACCTTCGTACTTCTCGCGACTCGCCGCGTTTTATCCGGGCCAAACCGGAAGGAATCATGAATGCGTATCTCCTCTGCCATAACAGAAAAGAAAATCTCTTGAGTTAATCAATCTTAACCGCCTGATTTTAAACGGAGTCAATCCAGCTCCTATCTATAATATAGAGGCCCCTTAATATTAGTGTAGATCTAGTTGGCACGACTTTTTTAAACAAATTGAATGGTTAAAATGCATTAACTCAAAAACTTCCCTTTGAAGTTAATGCAGAGGATAAGAATTCAGGAATCATACAATTCATTCCGGTCGTACAAAATATTTTTCCTGGACCATGTTCTCCTTGAGTCATTATAATGATGTCAGCCTACCTCAGGGCTCCACCCTTTGTATAAAGAACCCGGTTCATGTAAAATTTCGGAGTCCAAGCTTTTCTAGTAAATATGGAAAATATTAACTAGCACTGGTTCACTACAAACATAAAGATCCATTCAGTTGCGGCCTTGTGGGTCCAGTAAATCAGTATTTCTTTTGGACCAATAATCCAGTAGACTTGTTTTAAGTAATAATTATCGCGTCTCCACCGCTTCTCTGGATTTTCCTCGAAAGGAAGTACAGAAAAAGAAAAAGAAAGGTTCAAGAAAAAGAAAAACTGGCAATGATGGCGAGTGCCCTTCTGTTTCAATCAACCGGGTTCGAATTCAACCAATTCCTTTTTTCTCTTTAATTTTCCCCCCTTCCATATACTTCGGCACTCATCCCTCAGACCACCGAGGATCGTTTGATTAGTCCCAAAATCCACCTTTCGCGATCTCTGTTGGTGGGTATGGGGTTGTTATTCGTGCAATCGCTTCCCGGACCGAAGGTGTTCATGTGTCGGTGTTGCAAAGTCGATTCTGCTTCGCATGATGCGATCCTCTCCAAGAACTTCAGTGGGAGATATGGTCCTGCCTACCTTATCAGCACTGTGTGAGTTCCTCTTTCAAGATCAATTATATTTATATTTGCGTTAGCGTTATTTTGTAATTGATTTGGCATCAAATTTGTTTAATTGGATGCTTTGCATTAATACCCTCAAATTTGAGGTTTTTGGAGTGATGGGTCCTTCCAGTGGATGGAAAGGATTAGCTATTCACTTAATCTGATACATGCGCTGCTCAATTCATCCTGAGTACTAAAAGGGGAAGATTTTGTTGGAATGAAGAGATGTGCAGTGACACTGTGTTGCGGTGCTTACCAGCATCAACTGGTCTGGTACTAACAGAGTGCTGGGCAGGGTCACAGCGTCTTTATCAATAGAAGTTTTTTCCTTGATAGCAAGTTTTCATTTTATCTTATAATTTACTGATGTCAATGACCAGTGTGAATTTTACTGTGGGGCCGAGTGAAGACCGTCATCTCCTGACAGGGTGGCACATTGTATGTGACGTTTACTGTAGCTGCTGCCAGCAACTTCTCGGCTGGAAATATGTAAGTTTCTACTTAGCTCAATTAGCTGCATTTTTCTATTCTCACATCTTATATTTATAATGTATAACTTTGTGTTTGCCCAGTGAAAGATACTTCTAGAAACCACTTTCAAATGTATATTTGTTTGCCATCTGAATGAATACTATCTGGAATTTCAGAAATTTTGATTTTTTTTCTTCTTCTGCAAATAGCTAAATACTGATGGATAGTTCTTTTTTGGGGTTCTAATACTGATGAATAGTGGACAACCATGTATTCATCCATTATTTCCTTTCCATAAGTGGTTAATCTTTTCAATTTGTTCTTGAGTCTTTTATCTTTATGCAAGCCGGTAAATTTAACTAATTGAAAAAAAGCACGTACCTTAAGTGTTTGTTATAGACAACAAAATGTAGGTATGAATACGTAGCTACCTTTATTTATCTATTTCCCCTTTATTCCCACCATTTCTTTCCTTGTAATCTCAGTGAGAACTGTATATTTTAAAGCATCAAAATTGCCAATACTGGTCAGCATAAGATATTAAGTTTAGAACAAGCTACCAGTAATTTGGTGCCAGTATCATCTCTTCAATTTGATAGTCTCTTGAATACAAATTTGTGAGGCTTTAACAAATTATGACCCCTTTATTTGCAACTAATGTAAATCTTAAATATTATATAATTTATTTCCTATTTGTGCTAGGGTACCCCCTTAATCCCACTAATTACAAGATGCCTGTGCACTGACTTTATAATGCATTGCCAAATGTCGGCACCAAAACACACAAGCACTTCTCTTTCTTTATATTTTCTCCCACCTGGAAATGAATAGGTAAGTGTATGATATAGAACCAAATATGATGTGTACTTCATAACATCAGAACTTATAAGTACCAGTACTATAACAGTACGTATATGGCTGCCTCTGTTGTTGTTTCTTGTACTGGATATTAAGAGAAATAAACACATTCGAGCTCCATTTAAATCATATTGGGCATCTGGGTACCCGGTAATTAATACATCATATTAGTTAATATCTTTCTTGGGATAATGTAGGAGAAAGCGTATGATGAGAGCCAAAAGTACAAAGAGGGAAGGTTCGTGTTGGAAAAGGCTCGTGTGATGAAGGTCGGCTGATGTTCTGTTCACAGTTTTTTTATATTTTTTGCAAGGTTCTAAATAGAAATTATCACATCATCACAGGAAGGTTAAAAAAACGCTATAGCTATAGCACCAAAAACGGTTGATAGCGCTGTAACTTTTAAAGCTTTTAAAGTCCAAAAACGCTATAGCTAGCTATTTAGAACACTATTATTTTTGTAAGTCTTGAAATTTTTTCTATTTACATATATTCCTTGAATATATGACATGGATGCAACATAAGGCGGTCGACTTATCTTTTCTCTGACAACATGGTTCAACCATAGAAAAGGTGTACATATCAGATATTTCACGTAAGTTGCTATGACTAGACTATGTCAGAATTAGGGATTTTGCTTTATAAAAAAAATTGAATATCATTTTACCCATTTCATAACGTTATGTTTTTTTTTCTTTATTTTTAAATGCAGGCAATTAGATACTAATGCTGACTTGCTGAGGCATCATAATCTTCGCGGATTAATTCAAGTTCTATTAGAATTTCAAATTTAGATTGCTCCTGGGATTTTACATTTTCGTGTCTTTTACTAGAGGAGTTTGGTGCTTCTTTCGGTTCTTTTGCTTATAAACCTAAATTAGGTACTTCAAGGTTCAAATAGCAATGTCTCAACAAAAATTATTTAAGAGCTAAGTACTGCTAGGCGGCTGTTTTCCATTTCATGTTTATGTAAAGTAATATCCCCCGTCTTTGGTCTTTTATTTGATGCTGAAAATAATACTGAGCCATTCTATTTGTACGATTCAACTGTAAATTTTGCAAATGCAATTCTACATCATTGATATTTGTATTTACTTGTTATATTTTTTTATGCTGCTATTTGTTATCATCGATCAAACTTATGTAAAATGCACGTTATATATATAAATTTAGGTTGGGTGATATTAAGGGGTACACTGTACAAGGGTCAAGTTGATCATATTTTTGCCTATATTTTCTTTTCTTTTTATTTTTATTTTGAAAGCTTGGCAGTGGCAACCAAGTTTACAGAAGTTAGATATGCTTAGTACAACAATTCCTAATACAACTACTACAACTCATTGTGTACTTCCAATTTTTGTCTATATTTTCAATCTGCTCTATATGGGAGTCCGGTTGTGATACTTCCAAATAACTAACCTCCACAATTTAAAAAATAATCCAATTCATACTTTTTTAAGCGGTCGGATTATGCATGTTTAATCGACAAAAAATTAAATATAAAACATAATTAATTATTGTAGTTATTAAGAAGTTGAGAATAAAAATATAATATCCAACAAATAATTACGTAAAACAGACTTGTAATAAAAATAGTATAATAACATAACCCATGCAATAGCACTATTATATATAATTCAACACGACATTTTTTAACCAGTTGGTAATGAAATTATTAATTTGATCAAACTATTTAGATCTCGTCGTTAAAGTTCTTTAAATTTACGGAGAACAGAATTCAATTATAAAATTGTAAGAGTGAGAGAGAAGATAGAAGACAGAGAGGAAATGTAATTTCACTTCCATTAGTCCAACGATACAAAGTACTGGGCTTTATATAGAGGCCCAAGTCTAATACATTTCTGTTGTGAATAAACCAATTAACTGACAGCTGCAATTCTATTGTCTAACATCCCCCCGCAAGCCAAACGTGAAGAGACTGAAATGTGCAGCTTGGATAGCAGAAATTGAAGCCGAGGTGCAGCTAACCCTTTCGTGAAAAGATCTGCTAGCTGATCTTTAGAGCAAATAAACCGAACCTGAAGGGATTTGGAAGCCACTTTCTCTCGAACAAAGTGGAAATCGATTTCTATGTGTTTCATGCGTGCGTGAAACACCGGGTTAGAGGCAAGAAAGGTGGCACCAAGGTTATCACACCAAAGAGTAGGAGTAGAGGAGAGAGGAATATGAAGCTCCTTAAACAAGTGTTGAAGCCATGTGAGCTCGGCTACTGTATTAGCCATGCTACGGTATTCAGCCTCGGTACTGGATCGAGAAACCGTGTGTTGTTTCTTAGACCCCCAGGAAAGAAGGTTGGAGCCAAGGAACACACAAAAACCGGAAGTAGAGCGCCTATCATCGGGGCACCCCGCCCAGTCCGAATCCGTGTATGCATGAAGCTCGAGAGATGAACGGGCCAAGAGGTGAAGACCATGGGAAAGTGAGCCTTTGAGATAACAAAGAATGCGCTTAACTAAATCCCAATGATCATTTGTCGGAGAGTGCATAAATTGCGAGGCTTTGTTCACCGCAAAGGATATGTCGGGACGGGTAATCGTAGCATATTGGAGAGCACCAACTATGCTACGATAGAGAGAGGGATCGGCCATAGGAGTGCCATGAGTCTTGGAGAGGAAGTTGTTGGTCGAAATGGGTGTGGAGCAAGGTTTGGCCCCTTCCATCTTGGCATGAAGAAGAAGGTCATGAAGGTAGGTCGGTTGAGAGAGGTGTAGGCCATCCGTAGTTCGAGTAACTTGAATACCTAAGAAATAGTGTAAAGGACCAAGATCCTTGAGAGAAAATTGAGAAGAAAGGGAAGAGATGAGAGAGGTAAGAACCGTAGAATCAGAACCGGTGACAATAATGTCATCCACATACACGAGCACAAGTGAGAGGGACGAGGCTGTGGCACAAACAAAGAGTGAGGGATCGGATAGAGAAGCCTTAAAGCCAAGATCGACAAGGGTCGTAGCAAGCTTATAGAACCAAGCTCGTGGAGCTTGCTTGAGGCCATATAAAGCTTTCTTGAGGCGACATACATGCGATGGGTTAGACGAATCAATGAACCCGGGAGGTTGCGCCATGTAGACACACTCATCAAGATCCCCATGCAAGAATGCGTTGTTGACATCGAGTTGTTGAATCGACCAATTTCGAGAGACGGCTAGAGAGAGCACCACTCGAATTGTTGTCGGTTTGACAACGGGACTAAAAGTCTCATAATAGTCAATGCCTTCTTGTTGTGTGTAGCCCTTTGCAACGAGTCTCGCTTTATGCCTTTCGATCGAGCCATCAGCCTTTTTTTTTAGTTTGAAGATCCATTTACAACCAATCACATTCTGGGATGGTGGGGGAGGTACAAGCTCCCACGTGTGATTGAGAGTAAGGGCATTAAGTTCATTTGCCATAGCATCACGCCATGCCGGGTCTTTGTTAGCAACAGTGAAGGAAGTTGGTTCATCAAGGACCAACTTGGGTAAAGGATGCTTGGTGGTAAGGTAAGAAACATGATCAGGAAACTGTTTGGGACGGCAAGTATTAGCTTTGGAGCGAGTCATCATGCTATGGTGAGCTGGTAGACCAGAGTCAACAGGGGGTTGCACTGGAGTATGAGAAACAGAGGGGTTCGGCACTGGAGAGGAGGTAGTGGGCGGAACTGGAGAAAGGCAAGGGATGGCGCAAGAACTCAAGAGAGGCACAGGAGAAGGGGCCTGGTGAGTAGTTGGGCTGAGATTGGGCTGTGAGAAAGAGGCCGATGTAGGGGAAATTGGAGCTGCTGGGCCACTATCAGATGGAGGGAGAGAGAGGCCAAACTGTTGTGGAGCAGCTGGGCCACTATCAGGCTGAGAAAGCAGGGGAGTGGTAGTGCTAGCAGGCCGAAAATGAAGTAGAGATAATACAGAATCAGAATTGTCATGAGCCAATGGAGCACCTGATGCAAAACCCGAATGGCCATCTAAAGAAGCAGCAGCTTTAGTGAGGTTAGAAAAAGGAAAATTAAGTTCATCAAACCGAACATGCCTACTCACATACAATTTATTAGAAGGAAGGTGAAGACACTTGTAGCCTTTTTGGTATTGGCAATAGCCTAAAAAGACACAAGGAAGAGATTTAAATTGAAGCTTATGAGAGTTGTACGGTTTGAGTAAGGGAAAACAACGACACCCAAGTACTCGAAGAAATTGGTAATCGGGTTGTCGATTGAATAAGGTGGCATAAGGCGAAGTGTGAGGGGAGGTGGTAGGAGGAAGGCGGTTGATAAGAAACACCACGCTTTGGAAGATGTGATCCCAAAATAAAATTGGAAAGGAGGCATGTGACATAATAGCAAGACTCAACTCGATGATATGGCGATGTTTCCGTCCGGCAAGCCCATTTTGTTGAGGCGTGTGTGGACATGAGATTTGATGCACAAGTTGTGGAAAGAGGCGAGCAATCGGCTTGAATTCGGTACCACCATCCGTTTGAAGAATTTTAATGGATGTACCAAATAAATTCTCTACTTGAGCCTTAAACTTAGAGAACACATGCACAACTTCATCTTTAGAGCGAAGAAAATAAATCCAAGAAAATCTTGAAAATTCATCAATAAAATTGACATAGTATCTATATCCATTATGTGATACAAATGGAGCGGGACCCCATAAATCGGAGTGAACCACTTCCAATGGAGAAGAAGCAATAGAAAGAGAAGAAGAAAAGGGCAAAATATGTGCCTTGGCTTTATTACAATGAGTACAATTACTCAATTTATGTGAATTAAGAGGGAGATTATGAGATTTGATAATAAGCCTAGTAGTAGCAAGAGAAGGATGCCCCAACCGAAAATGCCAAAGGTCGGCCGAGGTTCTCTCTCCTAACAAAGCACAAGGTGAGGCAGCAATGTGGTAAAGGCCATTAGTGAGATGCGCTTGAAGAAGCGGTCTCAATGTGTGGCGGTCCTTGATTATGCAATAAGAAGGATAAAATTCCATTAGCACATCATTGTCACGTGTAAACCGAGATATACTAATGAGATTTTTGGTGATTTGGGGAACATGAAGGACATCAATTAGATCCAATTTACCACAATCAATAGGTAAGGAGGCTCGGCCAATGTTGCAAATAGGTAAAGAAGTGCCATTACCTACTTGAAGAGAATCATGCCCATGGTAGGTGGAGAATGAAGCAAGATTGTTGATGTCAGATGACACGTGGTGTGTAGCACCCGAGTCAAGAAACCAACCTTCACTTGGAGTAGCTGAAGATGTATTGACATAGGCTTGAAAGCTTGATGGTGCCTCAGCCGTATAGGCATGGTCGAATCGGTGGTAGCAAATCAAGGCAGTATGCCCCCTTTTGAAGCACACCTGACAGATAGGCTTCTCAGTTGGAGCTGAATGAGAGGAACTTCCAGGGCCAGAGTATGGAGAAGAGCCTCCTTGGTGAGATGGAGCTGAACTGGAAGGTATGTGAACACCTCTGCCACGGCCTGGTGGAGTAGGAAGTAAAGGGGGGTTATAGCCACCACGACCTTTGTTGCCACGGCCTCGTCCTTTTCCCTTTCCAGGAGCAGCATAGAGAGCCATCGTATCGGTAGAAGAGAGAGGAGAGGATGTGTGTTGGGAGGTGAGTAAAGACTCATGAGAAAGGAGATAGCCGTGGAGATCAGAAAGAGAGATCGGCTCAGCCCTGGTGGTGAGAGCAACAACAAAATAGTTAAAATCAGATCCAAGACCATTAAGAACATACCGTACCAGATCCGAATCAGGAACTGGATCACCGATGGCAGCGAGTTGATCCGCAAATCCTCGCATCAGCTCAAAGTACTCATTGCACGACTTCCCTCCTCTGACCGTGGTTTGAAGAAGACGACGAATCTCCATAATCTTGGCAGAGGAGACAGCGGAATAGACCCGGTGTAGCGCAGTCCAGAGATCAGCTGCTGTCTGACAAGAGACGTACTGTGCAAGTACAGTGCCAGAGATGGTGGATCGAAGCCACCCTAGCAAGAGCCGATCTTGACGATGCCAAGGCATAAAGGCTGGATTGGGGACAAGCTTGGCATTAGTCAAGAGTTGCTTCGGTGGAGAAGAAGAAGATCCATCAAGAAACTGTGTGAGGCCGAATCCATCAACAATCGGTTCAATTTGAGATCGCCAGGTGAGAAAATTGTTCCGATCAAGTTTAGTGGAGACGGGAAGGGTAATGTGAATCACAGAGTCAGAGACAGTAGAGGAAGCGGAAGCAGGAGGAGAGGCTGGAGATGCCATGAGAGAGAATTAGCAATTTCTGGAAGAGGACCGAAGATAGGCTGATACCATGTAAGAGTGAGAGAGAAGATAGAAGACAGAGAGGAAATGTAATTTCACTTCCATTAGTCCAACGATACAAAGTACTGGGCTTTATATAGAGGCCCAAGTCTAATACATTTCTGTTGTGAATAAACCAATTAACTGACAACTGCAATTCTATTGTCTAACAAAAATGCGAGTCAAGTCAAATGTCTAACTGATGCATATTTTTTTAGGGAGAATTGGTGTATATATACTCATTAAAATATTTTAAATTACTTTTTTTTTAATTAAAACATTCAAACTTCTTTTTTTTCATTTTTAATTAAATACTTTCTGACTTCCCAGTACGTGTATTAAATATGTAATTTTTTAAATTTAATTAATTATTTAGCTCTATTGTATAGTGGAAGTACTTGTTTTATCTTATTTTTAGAAACCAAATCTCTTGCTTCTTGGATGCAGGAAATTTCTGTCTCCAGTGTTACTGCGGGGTGGAACTAGTTACTGTTAAAGAGTTAAGTTATTGTTATTATTTTTAAATGAGAGTCAAGTGCCTTTGGATGCAAAAATTCCTGCTTCCGAAAGAGACATAATTCGGTTCCTTATTTTTAACGGACGCACTCATTTGACTTACAACACTGTTTCTTTGTCCATGATTATATCTAGCGTTAGTTGTACAACTTTTGTGGTCAATTTGTTCATCGTAGAAAAACACATGCGATAATGCAGCTTCATCTCAAAACGGTTGGCGCTAGGCATAATCACAAAAAAAAAAAAAAAAAAAAAGAGTGTTGCAAACAATGTTATCAAAATCAGACCGGACACCAAACCTGTAAAATTTCGAATCAACGGTTTACTGGTTGGACCAGCAGGTCAACTGGTTCAACCGCGGATTTTTAAAACATACACAACTTAAAAAGGCTTACATATATTTGAATTGTGAAAAAGAATTTATGAATAATAGTTGTGATTTGCCTATTTAGAATTACACATACAAACATTATTATTATTTTTTTCTAATGATAGTTTTTATAGATGCTATTCAGGAGTGGTGTTCAAAAACTCATAGGTTCTCTTTGCTTGGCTTGTATGAAATCATAAAAAATAAATCCAACATTTTCTCATTCGGTATTGTGCATGTTTGGGAACCAGTGTTTTAAAAGTCGGCCGATTAGACCGAATATTCGGCCGAATATTTGTATTCGGTTGGAAACCGAATAGAAAATGAATATACGGTTTTGAATATTCAGCCGAATTTTTTCAAATAAAAAATAAGAATCCGAATAATTCTAATTCAAATTTGAAAAATAAATTCAGATACTTACAAGTGGGGAGATTATGAATGACTAGAAAATGAAACTGTGTTGAGCAAAGACTTTTGAATATTCAAAATTGTGTTGAGTAGATACCCACATGGGACCGAATATTCATTTTCTTATAAAACCAATAGTTAAGAGCAAAAACTTTTGAATATTAAACTGTGTTTGAAGAAATTAGATACATTTTTTCTACGAAATTAATATGAATTTTTATTTGAAAATCCAAATATGCGGCCGCATACCGTATATGCGGTATTCGGTGGCTTTCCAAATACCAAATAAGGAGCCAAATGAGGAGTAACTTAGACGGCTTAAGATGGAGTAAAATTTGAGTTAGAGTAACTTACACCACCTAGAGAGGTGGTTTAGCTTACTTCACCAAATACAATTAACTTACTCTGATTTAGCTTGAAATAAGAAATTTAAATTCATTTAACTTTACTCCACAACCAATAAAAGAATAAAAGACTAGAAGCGGTAACAAATCATAGAGAAATATTCACTGTAATAGACACATCAGATCCGAATTTCCTTAACTCCCAATCAACTTGGGGGAGAATTCGTATCCTCTGAGATATCTCGAACTTTGCGTGACTTTATGGAAAATCACAACCGTTTAAATATGTTATGCACGAATCTCAAAGCAAACATTATACTGACCCCTACATCACCCCGAATAGCCACCGGACACGTCGGTCACGCAAAAGTTGAGATATCTCAGAGGATACGCACTCCTTCAGGGAATGGGCCCCACAGTCCGTGTTGCTCTGGACATAGCTCCAGTAGCTAGATCCTAGGGGTAAAACAGTCAAAATGAAATACTCCTCTCGCTGGATCTCCCTTCCTTTCTCTGTAATCCGATTTGTGTGTGACCCGATTTGAGTTGCATTTTCACAATTGCAGCTGGACTCGCATCATAAATAGATGTGTAGAGAAAGAACAGGATATCCGAAGCTCTCCTTGCACCTCTCAAGTCAACAGTTGCTGACAACGCGTTGTCATTTTTGTCATGCAACAAAATTATCTGCTGCGAGAGTTCTAACCCCATACTAATAACAAGAAGTTCGCTGACATGTGGGGCCTACCCATAGGATTGTCAGTCGAAGTTGAAGCTCGTTGCTAAAACCGAGTAAGGGTATTGACAGAGTATTTTTTGCTCCCTGCAGTGTATGGACAATAGAATTAAAGTAGCGCTGCATAAAACAAACACTGATCTGCCGATAGCTTTACCCCTAAAAATTTCGTCTCTGTAGTAAATACTAAATACGGTGCGTAAGTACGAGTTTTCGCAAAAGTACAACAACAAGCAAAGCAAGCTTAAAAGCTAAATGGACTTGGTCTAAATATATTGGCAGAGCCTAGAAACTGATTTAGGACCCTACATTACAGGAATCACATAAATTTGAATAATGAATAAAAGAAAGAGGCCTAACTTGATCGCAAAAGTATAACAACGAGCATCAACAGAACGCTCTTCCAAAACTACCCATCAAATCCAATCACTGAAGTTTACCACCAAAAGATTAAAAAGGAGATTTTAGCGAATTCACAGTTAGATTTTTGCCTGCTTGAAATGTCTGAGGCGAACGGCCATGGTTCGCCGGAGAAGTCTGTGCCGGATCCTAGGGTTCAGGCGTTGTCTGCGGCGGCTAGTGGTGCCAGGTACAAGACGATGTCTCCCGCTAGGCTCCCCATTTCAAGAGAACCTTGCCTCACGATCCCACCTGGATTCTCTCCTTCGTCGTTGCTCGAATCCCCAGTTCTTCTCACTAATATGAAGGTTTACGATTTGTTCTTATTTTACCACTGAAGTATCAAATGTTGAAGATGACAAGTTTTGTTCCCCAAAGTGCCCTCCATTACTTTGTACAGCTCCCCGTCAAGGGAAGGAACTGGAATTTAGCAGTTTTTGCTAGTCTAGTCTGGCATTAATTACTCGGTCCTAAATTGGAATTAAGTCCTTGTAGATAATGATGAATTGGAAGTACGTATTATATTGTATTTTTCTCTTTTCCTTAAGAACTTTGTGTGACAAAGAGTTATACACGATGTTACATAAATTGATCTTTAGTAGACTACTCGTTTTGCCATGACAGCAAAATTTCATTTTAAAATCCCTTATAGCAGCTGAAGTAACTGAGCAAATTAAAAAAAAATAAAGATAAAATAAATGCTTCTCGGATGCATCAAACTTGTTATATTTCCTTTTCAAAATAAAGAAAATTAGGATTTATACAGAAAAATTGATGCTGATTATCATTAGGAACTTTATGCTTATTCTCTTTCCTTCAACTTTATTCTGGTTACATGTATTCAGAACGTGATATAAATATATATGAAAGGACAAAAAAGAGAACACTAGGTTGGGTATTGACTTAAGATAGTTGGATGTAGAATATTCCTTTTCTTTCTTTCCTGGCATCAATGCTTCCTCAAACAATGTACTATTGTTTTGATTCTTAACATCATTTGCACTATTAAACTTTAATGTGATGCAAGAAAATTATTCGTTTAGTATTTTATCGTTACAAATTTTGTTTCTGTTGTTTCCTTGGTTTCTCAAGAGAGTGAAAAGGGGAAATTTGGGAAATATGGAAGTGACTGGATAGAAGGATTTTTATCTGGTTGTTTTGAATACATCTTGTAGTAACTAATTAATTCTAAACAGTATTTTTCACAGCATCTCATGACTTCAGCACAGACTTAGACATTTGTTCTCAGGCAAAGATATTGATGTTTGACCTTAGATGCATTGGCAAATTTCTTCTTAGTTTTTAGTTTTGTCCATGCAGGCTGAACCATCTCCAACCACTGGTACCATAAATATGTCATCCATGATGGGCAAAATTATCACTTCAGGAAACTTAGCTTCACCGAGGGACAACTGCGTAGACAAGTTAAATGAAGATAAAGGTTCTAGTGAGTTTGAGTTCAAACCCCTCCCCAATTCGTCAATACAATCTGTGGTATGTCTGTCTGCTGACTGTCCCTTCTATAGTTCTATGTTCAAGGATTTGTTTTAACTCGGTATCTATGCCTAGTTGGCATCATAGTTTTTTGGTCCGGATTCTGATTGCTTGCTTGTGCATATGTAGAATTGAATTTTAGCCGTATTGGAAATGATTAGTATGATATTCCTCTGTCATGCTGTTGATGTCAGGGAAGAAAATGCACGATTCATTAATGAAAGAAGAATTTTATGGAATAATTGTTTTATTTTGATAGGAACTACTTTTGTGGAAGTTGCTATTTAGAAAATGGACAGAAAAGGTGATAATTGTAAATCGGTGGTTAATGCTAATGCATGAGATGTGTTTCCTATTGTAGGCTTCACTAAAGTGTGCCTACGAACATAATGAGTCAGCACCATTCTTTCAAATCCAGAGTCAAACTCAGGCTCACACTTCAAACTCATTGCCTCCTCCTAATGGATCTGGACCCGAGAACAGATCATCCAATGCACCACAACTTATTGAACAGTGCCCTTTAACTGACAGCGGACCTCAGGAACCACCTTATGATGAGCAGAACAATGGATCAGATCTTAATGCATCTGGTGTGAGACATTACCATTTTGTGTTGTTTTTTCACTTGATTGGTTGTAGCAGTGGCAAAATCCAATTTGTCTCTGTTGGTTATGGTGAAAGAACTTAGCATATTGAAAAAAAAAGTATAGGCCCTCTTCTTTTATCAAAATTGAAATAATAGGAGGGATCTTTCTGCAGTTTCATCATAGCACTTGTATTTTCACGAACTTGCCAAAAGAATAAATTGAGTGACTTTTTTGAAATTGCAACAGGTAACTTGAATAATGTGGACAAGTCAATTGAAGATGGGTACAATTGGCGCAAATACGGTCAAAAGCTCGTAAAAGGAAGTGAAAATCCTCGGAGCTATTATAAATGCACACACCCAAACTGTGAGGTGAAAAAACAATTGGAGAGGTCCATGGATGGTCAAATAAAAGAGGTGGTGTACAAGGGTCAGCATAACCATCCCAAACCATTGCCTAACCGTAGATTAGGTCTCGGTGGAGCCGTGTTACCTAATGCTGGAGATGACAAATATGATGGTTTTGTAGAAGGTATTTTCTCTCCCCTCTCCCCGCTCCATTCTCTCTCTGGAAAATCTAAACACCACAACCTCTCTCTTTCTCTCCTCACACTTCCTCCCTTCTTCCGTATTTTCCCTCCCTATCTATTGCCCTATATAGATAGGTGTTATTTTGTATGCTATAGTATCCGTGGGGCTATATTTCTCTACTTTGTTCAGGTGACCAAACTACTCTTGACTTACCTCATCATTGTCGTCCATGAATCTGAATAAATCAGGAGCAAGCGGGCTAGCTCTTTGGGCAATATTTAAGGAAATGTTGTTTCTTTTGTTGTCCATTATTATTGGACATGTAGAGATGCTTATCATTTTGCAAGGGCTTCCCTGATACATTTACTTCTGTTGGAGTGTACATCAATACGCTTTTTGATGTGCTTTAGCATTTGAACAAGTCATATTAGCTGAATATATGAATATTTCTTAATGGTTTGTTTTGTAGATAAGTTGCAAGGCAATCTGAATCCTCTGCCCAGTCAAATAAATATAAATGGCATGAGTGATGTACCACCAGGCATAGCAACCGGAGACGATGGTGTGTCAGTTGGTCAATGCAATACTGGTGATGACATGGCAGATGATGAGGATCCAGAGTCCAAGCGCAGGTCCTTTAATCCCCTTATTTTTTATTTTTTTATTTTCAACTTCATATTCTTGTGATGATCAAATGTTGAAGGGCAATTATGTTGCAGGAAAGTGGAGGCAGCAGCACTGGATGCATCAGCATTCAATAAACCTAATCGTGAACCACGTGTGGTGGTTCAGACTGTAAGCGAGGTAGACATATTAGATGATGGCTATCGCTGGCGTAAGTACGGACAGAAAGTTGTCAAAGGAAATCCTAACCCAAGGTGAGGAGACCTCTTATTCTGGAAGAAGAATACCGAGTTAACCTATTTTTTTTTTTTCAATTTTGGCTTATTTTGGACGTTGTGCCCTAATAGTTTTTCCATGTATACAAGCAACCTACTCAAAACCAAAATGTTTGTTTGATAGTTGTTAATATGACCAATCTTTCAGGGTGGGCTATTGGAGAAGTTGTATTACACTAGTTTTTGACAATTGCATCCTTATTAGTTAAAATTAATAAAAAAGTTGGTCATTAGATTATGATTCTAATTTGTAGTTTGTAATAATCAGGATGCACTTTGGAGTTAAGACTATCAAAGTGGGGACCAATGTAGTACTTTTTTTGTTTGACCTAGCCTTCATTCAGTGATTGGTTGTTTGCTTGCTTATCGCAGGAAAATTGTTGGGTCTCAATGCAAATATGATAAAGTTAACTTGTTTCTGTTGTGTGCAGCTGCAATTAAATATCGGGCATAACGAAAGAAATAGTTTTTTTTTTTTTTTCTTATTTTTCTTTTTGTTCATTTGGTGCTTCTCTTAAAATACACCTTAATTGAGACTTCCTGACTCATCCATCTATTTATTAAATTGGAGTTTTTTACTAACACGGGCCTTTTTCTTCAAACAGGAGCTACTACAAATGCACAAACATGGGCTGCCCTGTACGAAAGCATGTTGAGCGGGCTTCTCACGACCCAAAATCTGTTATCACCACTTACGAGGGCAAGCATAACCATGACGTGCCCACTGCTCGGACCGGATCCGGGTCTGGGTCTTATGACCCATCTACTGTGGCTACTCCCATAAAACCTTCCCCGAGTGCAGGCAACAGTATGTTCAGGCCTTGTGATAATAATATTCCCGTGTCCCGACCTTACAGTCGACCAGATGGAAACAACAGCAATGCAATTAGCTTAGATCTTGGTGTTGGCATAAATCCAAATCAAGGTAATAATGGGCATTACCCACATATGCACCCGGAAAATGCTTCTGGTTACGGTAGTGTGGTCGTACCGGCTATATCAATGGTGCATAATGGGCTACCACATGTACAAAATAGAGAGGAGGATGACGGTTTCAGTTTTAAGACAACTCCGATTAACCACTCATCAAGCTTGTGTTACACCAGTACGGGTAATTTAGTTTTGGGGCCATAATTATTGTTTTCTAACTGAAGTGTATTATTGGATGACAATTTTTTAACTTTGATTTTTGAGAATGCTATCGAGTGATGTTGTAATTTTCTGGACTTACGGATTGGGAACTGTTCGAGGAAAATATGGATAGGGATTAAGTTAAGTTGGAGATGTTTATCAATTCTGGATAGATGTCCTGTAATCCGACATTTCTTGTACAGTCACTTGTTAAAATATCATCTCCCTCTTTAATATGCCTTTTTGGTATTTTCATTTTGTTTATACCCTTTCTGTATAAACGACGACATATCAGTATTACAAATGGAAAAGAAAAACCTGGAGTTATATCAAATTGTAATCGTTAATTTTTGTATTTGGCTGCCAATGCGAAGCATAGGCCTTGTAATCGTGGAAAATGATGTATAACAAACGGTACTGAAAGAAACCATCAAGTTGCATGGATCCCGAATCATTGTCATGTGTGCAGCGTTTAATTCCGTGGTGCAATAATATCTCTGGAAAGCAAGAGGTATAAGCAATCATTATTCATCATTACCACCCAATTTGACACTTCATCAAGATAAAACCATGACGTAGAACCTTTCTCCTGGTTGTTATCTTTCTTTTTCTTTTTTTCTTGAAGGTTCTCCTAGGTGTTATCTCGTAGCACCCACTTAAAAAAGAGATGCCAAGTACTACAGTCTACACAAGGTATATGAATTGTTAGGCATGATCTAGGTAGCAAGTCACTACGAGTCCGGATCCTCTGAGGTAACTCAAATTTTGATTTTGGATTTGGATCTGTACCATCCAATCAGAATATGGACCAATCCGAAATTTTAATTTCGTGCCACAGCAGATCGGATGGTCCGGATCTGAACTCGAAATTTTAGTACCTTACCTGATGTGAATTCATGGAACTAGCCCATGAAAACTAGATGTGCAAACGGATCAGATACATATACAGAATGGATATTAAACAAATACGAATATAGATACCATTTGAGTACATAATTCAAATATTGTCATAAAATTAACTTGCTATTTAACAAATTAGTTTTCTTGAACAAAGAGAATTCATGAACATAATTACAATTATCGGTCAGTAATCACACTATCATCTATAATTTTATTCAAACTTTGAATTGATTTTCCTTCTTTGTTTTAGACGAATACTAGGCTTATGTTTATATTAATTAGAATAATTATATGAATCCCCCCACTTCCATCCCCCTGTCATCGTTCAAATGAGATATATGATGGCATACTTTTGGACTCATCGTCACACAAATATTTATATCTCATAAGTATTTATCCCCAATCCTGAACCCCACATCTCTCCATCATCCCCCCATCTCTTAAATAGATTTTAACTTTCATAAACTAACTTAACTAACTAGTTTAATTAAATTTATTTAAAACACTGTGGTCTTTCAAGTTTAATTAAATTCATAGGTATAAATACTTGAAAGATAATAAATTAAGAGTGAGTCTATGGTACTATGCATATCACGGGTTGTTACTGTACTACGGCTTTATATTTGAGTTTTCAAATCCTAACGGTCGATCCGAACCGTTCATCTTGTTCTCCATATTAATATGTGTTTGGAGACCAAATTTTACATTTTTTGAAAAAATTTTACTATTTTTTTAGATATTTAGAAAATTACTTGATCTAAAAATTCTGGAGCATCCAAAAACAGTGATTTTCAATAAATTTTAAAAAATAGTAAATTTTTTTTAAAAAAACTGTAAAATTTGGTCTCCAAACACATATTAGTATGGAGAACATGATGAACGATTCGGATCAACTGTTAGGATTCGAAAACTCGAATATGGAGTCGTAGCACGGTAACAAATTTTAATACTTGCATGTCTAACTTGATATGACTATATGGGGGGGCGGGGGGGGGGGGGGGGGGGGGGGATCACAATTACATGGGGAAAAGAATCATATACATTTTTCGAGGTGGATTTTTTTTTCTTTTTTCAATGTCATCCACATTTCTCACAATCTATAAAGAATTTTGCGAATCTAAAACCACAAACATATTCTATGCAATTTTATCTTTCAAATGAGATCGATAATGGCATACTTTCAGGTTTATTGTCACACAAGTATTTATATCTCATCGTGTGAGCATTTATATCTATACTTGTAAGTATATATCCCCAATTGTGAATCCCGCATCTCCACATCAACATTCCCAATCATCCCTGCGTCAACCTTTCTCTGACAAAATAGTTGGTCACATAGGTATAAATACTTCAGCACATATGTATAAATACTTGTAATACTTGATATTAATACTTCTAAATGTCAATAGTGTCATATGTGAAAAATACTAAGTATAAGTACTTAGATGATGAGGTATAAATACTTGTGTGATGATAAGCTCGATCTCATTTGAAAGATAAAATTGTGTAGAAGATATTCGTAGTTTTAGATTCACAAAATTCATTGTAGATTGTGAAAAATGTGAACAAAATTGAACAAATAAAATAGAGT
This sequence comes from Carex pumila, assembly GCA_033356055.1. NCBI lineage: Eukaryota > Viridiplantae > Streptophyta > Magnoliopsida > Poales > Cyperaceae > Carex > Carex pumila. Next base: position 13,184 of record JARJHM010000410.1, on the reverse strand, counting down.
GCTGACCATTTATTTATACATTGTTCTTATGTACGATTAATCTGGAATTGGATTGCAACATACAATTCATTCACCTTTGAATGTAATTGTTTAGATGATTTATGGTTACTTGATGCTTCTATTCCCTTAAATGATAGATTACTTGTAGAATTGTTAAGGGGAGCTATCTTATAGACTGTATGGTTAGAAAAAAATAGAATTATTTTTAATGATAATACTACTCCAATTTCCTCTAAATCATTAGGATTTAAGATAATTTCTTTAACTAATTTTTGGTGTAAGTCTAGATCTAAAAATTCATACTTGAAGTTAAGTTTAATGCTTCCATGTGATGTTAGGGACCTCCCAGATCAAATTGTAGAGGAGGAAGAGGAGTCAATCCACCCTCTTGGAGCTAGTAGCCTCTCAAGTCAAATGTTTGGAGACGAGTTGATAAATGAAGATTTATTGGATTACTAGTCTTCTAAGATATGACTGATTTTTGAGCTTTTGCTTTCTTAGTACTCATTTTGTTGAGAACTTAGCTTTTGATGTACTATTGTTTTTACTTGTATGCTTTTATATGTATAGATGTTGAACTGTTGTAAGACTTATTATATTTGGTTTTGGTATCTATTTTGGATACCAAATCAAGTATACTTGATTTCTATGAAATTAGTGATCATACCACTACTTTTTATTTTTAATGCATTGTAAATACTAATTTCATAGTTACTTTTTTGAATCGTAGTTACCTGTTTCAAGATAAATGAATGTATTGGCAAGCTGGGAGGTGTGATTTGCAAAAATAAAGCAATCCTAATCAGACCTCAACAGATCATTAAACAGTATTTGAAATTTTAAAGGTACTCCGTAGCATGAACAAAATAAAAGAAGTCGAAGGGGAAGAGAATTAGTCAAAGGCTCGTAAACGAAATTGAATAAAACCAAGCCAATCGGTAGTTGGCAAGCTTGGCAGCAACATATAAATTTCTGCCGAGCGGTATGCGGATATTCGAAAATTGATAAATTACGGATACAGATAAAATTTATCGGTATCTGTATCCACTCTAGAAATTGAAACAATATATGTATTTGTATCCACAAATTATTCGTATTTTGACATGTTAATCCAGCAACTAGCCTTCTCTGCCAATAAGCTGTGAATCATATAAATAATAGAGAAATTCCTTTTGCCTTTATGCTCCTGTAAAATTTGTGTTTTTCCCCGTGTTTCTTAACTAAAAACTTTGAAGTGCTTTATTGAGGCTATAATGCAAGCAAAAACTGGTACCAGCCATCCCCTTACCAAAGGCTGATTCTTTTAAACTTTGGTACCACACCAAGAACCGTTCCTACATCAAGTAATTTAAAATCCACATAAAATGTGCTCAGAAAGAGATTTCTAAAGCGCAACAGAAAATCCAAAATTGTTTTTTTCACAGCACGTTCAATATTTAACTTCCCTATAGTTCTTTTTGCCAAATTATTTCTACAGATGCTAAAAAAACAGAATAAAAATAGAAAGACTGCATACAGATAATTAACAAAATTCACACATTAGCAAGGCATGAGACAGCTTTATATAATACAAAACTATACTACCCACACAGCATCACCTGTGGTGTCTCTGAACTTCAAATCTCCCATCTACAACCAAACCTACATAAGCTTAAAATCAGATAACAGCTGGCTTAACACCACCTAAAACTACTAAATGTAAAACATAGTACCACATGAAACTACATAAACTCTGAAATTATACACCTCATTTCTCGTGACGTTAGGACATGACATGTTGCCTTCACCTCCATGCACAAGAAACAACCAATGGCCGCTGCTTCCACCCAAGATAAAGCACGCCTTCTCTCTCCTCAAGCCAGTAATTTGGCGAATAACTCCCCAAAAGCGTCTTAATGGTGGCATTTACCAACGGGCTAAGCGCACATGGCCTAAACCCTGCCATTGAAAACCGTGCTCTCCACTTGCCATACAATTCATGCCTCTCCACTCTCTCTTCGCCTTCACATGCAATGATATTCACTATATCCCTTGCCAGACAATGCTGTTCTACACTTATTCTCTTCTTATCCTCCCTCGGCATGGTCACATCTACTGACTCAAATATTGCGGTATAATAGTCCAGGGTTTCACAAAAGCGTTGAAAGAATGGCGCGGTGTTCGTGTTAGATTCCTGCTCAGCTAGTGCGACAACTGTGGGGTTTAAGCTCTTAATTAACCTAATTAACCGGTCACGGTGATTTTCAGTATTCACACTCTCGTCAGACATGTGATGCAATTGAAAAGCAAAATTAACTGCTAGTGCATCCCCATGCCGAATATCAAGATGCTCTTTTCTAATTTCACTACCAGTCATGTCTAAGGGGTGAAATTCAAATGGTACACTGCATGTAGCAGCCACATGAGCAAGCCTCCTACCAACCAAATGCAACCCACCACCACGCGCATAGGCAGATTGTGCATCATCTATACCAGTTATGCGGATTTTGGGGGGGCCCCCAGGCCGGGCTGCCAGGGCCTGAATTAGGGTTAACCACTGGGTCCCCTGTGCAATCTGAAAATCAATTATGTGAACTGAATCTGCCCCTTTGACTGCCTCCGCAATCGCACCATTTGCTGACAAGTACCCAAATTTGAAATAAGGGCACGCCTCGTACAGTGCATGCATATATGACATCAGGTCTGAGCCAGTTGGTTCTTTGCATTTCAGTGCCTTGTATATAGAGCTCCCTGATGATTCCAGCTTGGCAACAAGACCTTCTAGAAGGTAAGCACCCAGTCGTTGGCTTGGTGTGCCAGAGATGGAAACCATCTGACGGAGCTCTGGCACAATCCATCCGATTAAATTGATATCATTTTCTTCTACTGCTTTTGCACAATGTAGCAATAACTGTTTGAGGTCACCGCGAGGAATGCCCATCAACTGCATCCATGTAAACAGGTCGGGAATACCCGTTTGGCACTTTTGGTAGTCCTCTGGTGCATCGAAGTCAGGTCCGCATATGACGCTCTCCAGTTCGCGCATCTTTTGTTGTAGTTCATCCAAGCTAGGGTTTGGGTCCTCTGTAATGGTTATGCATGAAACGCTGTTCGGGGACCCGTAAGATATATTTGTGTTATCTGATTCGGGCTGGGACAACGGGCTACCTCCAGTAGAAGAGACGCTGTAGCATGACGGTGAGTTGTGTGAATTAGGGTTTGTTGTCATGGATTCCAGAGTGCAATAGGGTTGCGAGTGCGCATTTGAGTTGGGATTTTGTGAATATGAGCCCTCATCAGAGGAAGACACGTATTGTGGCGATGTGTAAGTGTTTTGCTGTGTGTAATTGGATTCCGGTTTGCTGACAGGTACAGATGGGTAGTTATAGTAGGATTTATTAAACTGAAGGTATTCTTTTGAAGTATGCATGGTGATGTTATATGGGTCAATTCTATATATTTCCTCTATCTGTAGGATCTATCTTCTTTGATCTCCAATCCCCCCACAATCACTGCAAATAAGCATGTCTTAACCTGTAAAAGGACAGAAAAGTGATTAGTTAATATAAACATAGCCATTTCACCTGAAATTTGACCAAGAAAATACAAAATAGAAAGCGAACTTCTGTTTGGGGTAGGTATACAATTGGCTGTCAAACAACACATTAAGTTATTACATAACTTCTAGTTTTAAAGCGGTTATAAGGGGGCTAATAAGCCAGGAAAATAAGATTACTTATAGGGGAATGAAAAAGTATTCGTCAAATTAAAAAGGAATAATTGAGATCTGATGAGGGCAAAGATAAGTATTAGTTGGTTGTTCATAAATTCCCAAAAGACAAATTCAAATAAAAATTTCCCCACAATTAGGAAAGAAGGATGTACATCTGTAGTCAAATGATTGCTTTATTGATCATAAATATTGAACTTCCTCACAATTCAAGATCAGGATAGAGAGAAAGAGAGAGAGAGATAGTCCAACGAACAAGTAACCAATAAAATTAAGTAATTGCAAAATTACTGATACTCTTGATTCTTTATTAATACGAACAACGCAGTTTAAAAAAAAAGGAACAGAGACTTTCTCATACACCCCCCAAACCTGCAGGAGTTTAACTAATTCCGCTAACTACGTAGCCTAATTGAGAAAAAGAACAGCCAATTAACGAGCAACAGAAGAGTAATTAAGTATTTGTCATACCAATTTTTGACATACCTCGAAAAAAAATCAAGTTGGGTTCTTTTCACAGACGAAACAATCGAGTCAAGTTGGATTCTTTTCGCAGAGGGGGGGAGAGAGAGAGCAAAAGTAAAGTCTTCTGCGAAGGAAAAAGCTAAGAGCAGTAGAGCAATTAGTTGCTTTTGTATGGGGTTTCTTTGTGTAGAGCTACGTTTCTAGTTTCTACCATTTCAGTAACACGGCGAAGCCTCTTTCGTATGCATCTTCGCTAGGATCGCGTCGGATCACGTGTGGCCACTACGAGTCTGCGATTGCTATGGAGTATGGATAGACCTTAATATATCGAATTCGGATCATAATTCAATGTAAATCAATTAAGATTATATAAGATCCATTCAGATAAAAATGTGAGTAATTCACTTTTCGGATTCAGATCATATTAAATATTTCAGTAAAGATGTTGACAATAGTATTTCGCTTCAAAATATGTCTAAAATAGTAAAAAAAAAGTATAACATGATTTTGATGATTATTAATTACTTAAAATGTATTTATAATTAATCGAAAATATTTAATATTCATGTTAGGACTGAAAACGGTATGGATAATATCCAATCTGTATTTGATCCATATTCGAAAAATTAAATGTAGATATTTGATATCCGTATATCCGTGGATATTGATAGTAATATGATTGTACAATTAAATTATATGTATCCGAATAAAAGATATATACTATGTAGTTTGATATATATTATGAAAAAAATTATATTATTCACTATCATAATTAGATAAATATTATAAACTTTAGTATTTTCTTAATAATTTTTTTATGCTTTTTTTATAAGTATATGATATGATATGTATCCGTATTTGTATTCATCTAATATTTAATCTCTATTTATATATGAAAAATAAAAAAGGCTATGAATACGGCTTTACCACTATCTGCTTCGTGCTCTAGTTTTATTAGGCAAAAAATGAATTATTAATTTTTTTTAATAAAAAATTAAAATTGTCAACGCACTCTTTTTTAAAAGTAATTTTTTTTTGTTTCTAAATAGTTTGGTAAAAAAAAGTCAAGTTAAAAATTAACTTTTTTTCTCTATATTTTGTAATTAAGATAATTTTTATAATAGTTTAAAACAAATAGATTCACTTTATGTTAAAATTGTCAAATAGAAAGGCATAATAGTCTGAATTGAATGTTAATGCTCAAATAATATCTAGATATTTCTAGTTCTATGTGAATCAATAATTATTTTTATTTTTATATTTAATGGATCAATACACTGAGTTTATTTAGAAATAAGTATTCAAATATCTTTCTTTTTCAAAGAATCTTCACTCACTTTCTTTTCAAATCAATAAAACTCATCTTTGTTAAATTCAAATTGACACAAAAAATATCGAATCAATTTACAACTAAAAGAAATCATGATAAAGGTAGACAATGGATCGAAATATCGGTTGCCTATCCCTGATCTCCACCTCTGATCCATGTTAGGAATTTTTTTTTTAAAAATTGATGTATTCTTACCAACTCTAATAATTATTTATGGCATATGTTAGAATCAAAACCTTGCGTTGCTTGGACTTTATTTTTTCATCTTTATTATATTTTGTGTGGACGACGAAAATGAAACACTTTTCAATAAATGAAAGGCCGTACGAATTCGACGTGCTTTTTTCGCCTAAGTGATTACTATGTTCATCGCATGTTTCATTAAGGCCTTGTCGATACCTAGAAGGCTAGAACTTGTTTAATGAATAAGAAGGTATAGTAAATAATTATCAGATTGCGTCTGACATTTCATCGATTTTTTTTTTCAAGTTGCTAAACACATGCCAAATTCTGAGAATAATATTAATATTAAACACTGGGTGGGTGGCCTCACATTGCTTTGACCCGTTTATTTAATTTTTTTTATTATTATACACAGATGCTTTGATTCGATACATCTGCAAAAATTAAGTAGCTAAGTCTGAAGCCTTGCACTGCTTCATATCATTTAGTTATTATTTTTTTTATAGATATGGAGTAATATTATTAAATTATTTTAGCTGTAAGATATGAAATACATACATATTTCTGATATAGTCTTACTTTATTAATACTTGTACTAAAATATTTTAGAAATATTCTTCGAATAATTTATTTTCTTAGACTCTAATTCAATCATCAGTGGAACTATAGAAGAAAAATGCACATGTATATTATATCAAAACACAATCAAATTGATCAATATAAATTGGGCAACAAAGATACTTTATTTTACGCCCAATTATTGGAGAATTAAATATGGAAAATTGTAGTCGTTTTTACTGTGATATTTTATTAGCTTGAAACATAAATACCTTTCAATGTTAGAAAAAGAAATATTTTAATGTGTTTTCACGTTACTTTCAAAGGACTACGACAAAAATTGAACAAATTACTAAATAAATAATTAAAGGGTAAAAATATAAACTTTCATAAACCATGATTTCTTGATAATAACATTTGTAATTAATATGCATGTATATATTATATACATGAGGAGAGTTCTAATACCTCGTACTTTTCATGTCTCATATATATTTTAAATTTCGTTTTTAAAGTCCAAACTATTAATTCGAACCGCTCAATATGATATCCATAATAAAATATGTCCGGAAATAAAATTTTATAATATTTAAGATTTTTTTTTACTATTTTTTAAGATAGATACAAAATCACTGTTTTTAGATCGATGGATGCTAAAAAACAGTGATTTCATCCACATATAATGCAGCAAATGTATTTTATCGAGGATGAAAGAATTTTTGTTAAAACCACAGATACATCTGACATGGAAAATGTTTTTGAGATTGAAGGGATAATTTGAATGGCTCAATAATATATCTTGCATTGTACTTTAAATAAAAAATTGATCCTTGCGTGCTTTAAAAAAGTTATTATATAAGGTCAAGTCGTCAAGGGGTACTAAAAGGACATTTAAACAATTGGATAATTGCCCAAAGAATTGCCCCGAAGCCATCTCTTGGAACTATCGGGAAGAAAGATCCCTTGTTATTGTTTTTGTTTCGGCATAAAGCGACAGCATAAAAATAGAAAATGCAAATAAGAACCTTTTCATTCCTTAGAAAAATACTGCACAATTTGAGATGGAAAATGATCTGTATTGGTTAAACTTTAATGAATTCCAGACTTTCTCTGCCTCTCCTCTCCTCTTCTCTTCTCTATCTACTTTTCGGAACTACCGATGGATACTGATATTCCAGCAACTTTCGAAGCTGGTTCTGATCCTGTGGTTAGTGATTAGCTCTGGTCACGTGCAGTTTGTACTCTTCAGTGTATTACTTCTAGATTTGTGGCTTTAGATGGTCATCTGACAGCGAAGGTTGCCTGATTTGTTTTTTTTTTTTTTGGCTCGAATGTGTCTCAGAGAAAATCAGAGCACTAATGGGAGAGGGGGCCCTGAGACATATTGAGAATACGGCTCCCAAACCGGAGGCAAATCCGTTGATCGATGATCGATTGATATGGCTGAGCAGTACAAGGGGAGCATATACAGCTAGAGAAGGGTACGAAAAATTATTTAATCAAGTGCAAGCAGCTCCACACTTCGCCCCAGTTCAGATTGCCGCATGGAAGGAGGTATGGATAAATAATCTAATCATACCACGCATACAGTTCTTTCTGTGGCGTGCAATCCATGACGGATTACCAACCCTAGCCAAACTAAGTGCAAGAATAACTACCATCAATCCAAAATGTCCAAGATGCGGCTTAGAAACTGAATATCTCATGCACACCTTGTTCTTTTGCCAAATTGCCCGAGATACATGGAGGGCCTCGGATTTTAGAATAACAGTGGACCACCTGCCATTGTCTTTTCCGGCAGCTTTGTTATGGCTCATGCAAGGGCGCAATACAGAACAAGCCAGCATAATTGCAAGTATAGCATGGTATCTATGGAAGGCTAGAAACGAGACAATTTTCACAAACAAAAGGGCAACACCGGTGTCAGTCCTAGCGCAAGTAAGGAACACAGACAACAGACAGTGGAGTCAGCATGTTAAAGGAGGCAGAGATGGATTACAATGGCTAACCAGGGCTGCAATACCGAGTGGTACAGAAGTGTTCCTCACATATGCATCCTGGGAAGGGTCCAATAGAGCAGGTTAAGGGTTGATTTGCTATGACAAGAAAGGTGAACTCTTGACAATACAATATGGGGCAACAAGGGCTATGGATCCATTACATGCCGAAGCCATGGCAATGCTAAAAACACTGGAAATGGTATTGGACCGGTACGAAGAGAGGAGGACGGTTAGGATTACCATCATGTCTGATTGTCAGGTACTGATCAATGCAATTCATAGGAACAGTGTGGAAGATTTACCAAGTTGGAGAGCGGCTCATACAGTGGCAGAATGTGGGAGAATATATTCACAATGCAACACTTACACTGCCATTGTCAAGGCTACGAGACAAATGGTACAGGACCCACACAATTTGGCAAACTGGGCAAGACGAACGGGAAGACAGTTTCAAGGCCCAATAGGTGAAGTTTCCGATTTGAACTTTACCATCCACACACAACTCAATTCGGAAGTTTTCCGGCAACAAGGAAACTAACAAAAAAAGTCAGTGGTGGTCTTCTACAGCAGCGTACCAGCAGCTCCAGAAAAAGAGGCAATGAGATTGCTCAAATACTGTTGTAGCTTTTACTTATTTTGTGTACTGGTAGCAATAGATCTCTACTGTAGAGTGTTTACATTTCAGCACACCTAGAATAGTTTTAGCTTTTGCATTACTTTTCCCTGTATCAGCAAACTATTTCAAATTCAATCAAAGCCTAAGGGCCTTCGACTCAAAAAAAAATAAGCTAAATTGTTCATGCACAGTGATATATCATAATTGTTTGTTTTAGTGTTACTATCTGTAACTGTATTTTGTTCTTGTTTAGATGGTCATCTGACAGCAAGAGGTACAATTTCGAAGGCTGCCTAGTTTGTTTTTTGTTTTTAATCGAATCCTCTCTTGCATTCATAAGCTACACTATTCATGCACAGTGACATATCATAATTGTTTGTTTTATATTACTAACTGCGTTTTGTTCTTATTCTTAATCTTTTTTAGTAAATAATATAATGTCTACCGACTTTTAATTAAAAAAAAAAAATCCATACTTCAATGATACAAAAGAATAATATATGCAACGCTGTTTTGATTCTGTAATAAGTGTAATATGTGTTTGCATCAACTGCTCACAAATTTTTATCCAGAAAGTTCGGATAGAAAGCAAACAAGACATCTCCCCCGTGATGTGCTCAAGGCGAATTCGTATCCTCTGAGATATCTCAAACTTTGCGTGACTTTATGGAAAATCCCAACCGTTTAAATACGTTATGCACGAATCTCAAAGCACACATAATACTGACCCCCTACATCACCCCGAATAGGAACCGGACACGTCGGTCACACAAAAGTTGAGATATCTCAGAGGATGCGCACTCGCTCAAAGCCTCCAACATAGGGCACAGGTAAAAAACAAAGCAGATATATTTGACGCGTAGAAACTTTCTCTTAGACCGCCCACAAAGTCAGATAAGATGACAGTCACAGAATATCTTACCAGAATAAGAAAAGATCGTGAAGTCAAACATTCGTACAAAATAAAGGAATCCTGCTTTGAAGACACTCATGTATTAAATGAATTATTATTGGGTTATTTTAGTAACAGGTAATGAGGTAACTACTTTGAAAGCATTGAAATAACCTGAGAGGTTTCTTTTTCTGGCATAGCATTAAGTATTTAAAATAACTTTCCTGCAAAATAGAAGGAGTGTTTTGTCAAGTATAGTGGAACTTGATGTGTTTTAAAATACGTTTATGTATTATTTTAATGCTATTAATTAAAATTTCGGGTCAATTAGTGTGCATGAAAATGTTCAAATGTATATTATATGTTGTGAAAATTAGAAGTACATACTTATAGGGACACCTAAGCATATTTCCACAAAACAAGGGGCGGATGAAGGTATCAGTATCACTGTTACCAATTGCATTGCTCCCAATCTCCCAGCCTCCCAGGTACCGAGTGGGACGATCCACAAACCCACGGTTTGACCAAAGATAAACCGGTCAGGGTCACTCAGGCGGTCAAGGGACATCCTTTGACGCTCTGCCGACCTGTGGTCTCAGATTCACTGTGGCGCATCCGTGGTGTGAACTTCGTGTGGTATAACTCAGAATGAAGCAGTATTAAAGCTAAGGGCCTAAGGCTGATTTATGTAACGTAAATTGGGTCAAGTGACTCTATTTTTTTTTTTTCAAAATTTAATAATTCAATTTATTATTTTTTATAAAAAAAATTCTAAATACGTAAGATTTGATTTTTATAATTTGGTTAATAATTAAATAATTTTTAATTGGTAAATAGTTTATCTCATTCACAGAATTGCTGTATCTGCCTGCAGAAAAATTATAAAACATTTTTCCCGCAATCACCAGGCTAATTTTTATGATCCAAATTATTATTCGTGTAACACGTGTCGTGATTCTTAAACACGAATAATAATTCGTAATAAACAAAAAATAAGTCAAAAGGTGTATTATGTTGCTGTTTGTTGCATCAAATTTGTGATGGACTTTTTTTGGATCTTTGGATATCGTACAAAATAAATTATGAAATTTAGGTGGCATATAGATGTCTTAGGAGACGGTCAATATCAGCATTAATTGTAGGTTTGAATTGAAATATTTTGTTGATGTGACGTTGGGATAAATACTACAAATATTTGCGGCGAGACATTCGTTTTGGCCGATTTTTTTATTAATCGAAAATAAAATAATAAAATATCTAGGAAGAGTATGTTTTTGCTTAAAAATTAAAATCTAAAAAAAAGAAATAGTTTATTCAGGACAGCTACAGTATCTAAATGAAATAAATCATCCGTTCATAGTAGTGTTTTACTAATTTTGTTAAATAGAAAAAATATATATATATCTTGGATTGGATACATTATTTTGTTCAGCACTGTAGTATTTTTTTTTAAAATATGCTACAATGCTGGATGGGATAATCTATCACGTCCAAAATATTATTTTTAAAAGTTAAATCACTAATTAGAGTCAAGATTAACGGGACAGGATGGTTTATCCCATCCAAACATTGTAGTTGGACGAATAAATCATTATATTTTTTTTAGATTTTGATTTTTCATCAAAACGATCCCCTTTTGCAATATTTTTTATTTTTATTTTTGATTTAATAAAAAATCGGTTCTTTTTGGTGTTGTATTAATTTATTTTTAGCTGAAGTTAAATATAGCAACTCGATCTATGGTACAGTTTGATGCAAACTTTGTTATTAGCAAAATATATTATATTGATAACAAATTTATTTAGCAATTTCGACAACTGATTATACAGACTACATCTATCAGAATAAAAAATAAGTAAAATGATAAAAATGTGCTATATAATTTAGATACGCCATGCATTAATTTGGATGCATTTTGAAAAATGACCATAAAAGATTAACAGTTCAATTTCATTAACACCCGACCAAGAGAATAATTTATATATTACATTATATTTGATATATAAATATGAGTTTGCATGTTTTTCTTTACGTTTATAATTTTTTTTAAAATTTAAACATTTGATCCAAAAAAATTAACATATTTTTCATATATGTCCTTAGAAATCAAATTTTTACATTTTCTGGAATTTTTTTATAAATTTTTATGTTTTAATATGACAAAAAAATTGTAACTTTATATTTCAATGATGAAAATGGACTTCTGACCTCTTTTAAAAAAAATATGACAAGAAAAATAGTAAAGAATTTTTAAAACAATAATTTTAAAAAATTCTGAAAAAAAAGCAGCGAACAATTTTCAAAAATTATAAAAATTGATGTACATTTTAATATGGAGAATATGTTGAACTATACACTTTATTTCTCAATACATAATAGTCCAACTTATATAATATATCTAAATCATAATATATATATTCAGCATTCTATATTTGGAGCAAAGTTAGCATATCCAAATTTCCGAATTTTTTATTAATATCCAAATTTAATATAAAATTATTAAAAATATCCGTATGGCTGGTAAAATTCGAAATGTACCCATTCCGGAAATTTTTTTTCCGGAAATGGCTCCTAAAACCGGAAAATTTTTTTCCGGAAACAGAGAACTTCCGGAAAATTTTTTTCCGGAAAAAGAGAATTTTCGGAAATTTTTTTTCCGGAAACAGAGAATTTCCGAAATTTTTTTTTCCAAAATTCCTTAAAAATCGTTTATAAAATCCGCAGAATCGTCGCTTTCACGAAATGCGCTCTCTCACAGTAAGTTTTAATTTAATTTATTTATAATTTACATTTAATTAATTTACAATTTTAATTTTATTTATTTATATTTTAAATTTAATTAATATATAATTTTAATTTAATTTATTTATAATTTATAATTTTAATTTAATTTATTTATAATTTTAATTTTATTTATTTATAATTTATAATTTTAATTTCTTTTATTTATAATTTAAATTTCATTTGTTTGTAATTTAAATTTATTTTATTTATAATTTAAATTTAGAAGTATTTGATTTGTAATTATTTAAATATGTAATCATTTAATTTGAAATTAATCAAATTCTGAATATTGTCATATTAATTGGAAAAAAATAAGAAAATGCTGCAGAATAATTTTAAAAGTTTTATTAATTCTAAAATAATTTTATTAATTCTGAAATAAATTTGATTAATTCTGAAATGATTTAGAATTGTTTTAGGAACTTTTTGCTTTTCGGATTCCTTACAGAGCTCTAACAATCAGATCGATCGGTTTTCGATTGAGGTAAGTTTATTTTCTTTAAATTCCAAAATAGTGTATAATAATTATTGTAAATTGTGTAGAATATTTTTACTAATGGCAACACAATTTTTAATTATTTATATGTTGTTATTTTTGAAATTGCCAGACCAATCGAAATTAAAAATGACAACTATTTGTGTGAAAA